>MQRK01224568.1:24263-34288 GCA_001938485.1 Girardia tigrina | reverse complement strand
CGAATTTTAATTTTTTCCATTATTAATTTAGCACCGTAAATATTCTAAAAAATAACAGCAATATGTTAATAATGGCTATAGGAATATACATCTAGGCATAAGATTTCAAATAATATCTATCACTAATGCATTTAAACTTCTATACATATCAAAGTAGATAAACAAAGTATAAAGCTCAAAAACCGCCATTATTTTTCGAACAACCTAATATATGAATAAGTAGAAAGAAAATGGAATGAGAAATGATATTTTTCAGTTTTACTTAGCAATTTTTGCTGGTAATGAATTCTCAATATAAAAAAAACTCTCTCCAATATAAAAAATTCATTATTAACATAGAAAATTATTATCATAGAAAATAAATATTTTCTCAACATTTAAAACATCAATGCAGAGCTCTTCTAAATACTCTTCAAAAACATTAGAATTTACTGTGGTATCGCTAATCACTTTACAAGTTGTGCAAATATGAATATAACGAAGGAGAAAATTAAATACTATTTTCTTAAAAATGACTAATTCAAGAATTTTCCTAATTTGACTTAATATTTATTCTAAATATTATTCTTTTATTCATTGACATAGCGGCAATCAAAGACATTGATTTATCCCGAGTTGTAGGCACCAAGGAATTAACTCTTGTTCCTTTTTTGGATCTCCCATATGAACGTTGCATATGAAGATTAAAAGAAGATTCGTCATTATAATAAATCTTGGAAAAGTCAGATTCAAAGTAGTGATTAAACCACAAAGCGTATTCTCTATTCAAAAATAAAATCTGGTATTCAAGCTAAATTGGCTAATAATATTAACATTAATTTGCCTGAAAAGATTATGAATGAAGTTAGTAAAATAACAGAAAGTGACTGTTTGGGATATTTTACATATATGGCCAGAAATATTACAAATTCGGCAGTGGAACACCTTACGTTCATAAATAAATTATTAATTGCAATTTTCTTTCTATAAAAAGAGTATATTAAAAAACTTTGTCTAATTTGAAAAAAATGAGTCCAATTTGAAAGAAAATGTCCAATTTGAACAAAAAATGGCATATATTAAAACACTATTTATTCGATTTTATGAATATATTTAACATATTTGTTTTTATCATTATCGGATTGTGCAAATATGAGTACAACGAAGGAGAAAATTAAATACTATTTTCTTAAAAATGACTAATTCGAGAATTTCCCTAATTTGACCTAATATTTATTCTAAAAACTGAATTTTTGAATATTTTCAATTCTTTATTAGGTAGTCCATTACTTAAGTATTTTAACCCACTTGATTTATATTCATGTCCACTCTCCATCTGAATCCACATCGAAACACTGAATCCGGAGTTTTCACTGTCCATATTCAAATCTAATCCTTTCCAGTTACTCTTCGTCAATTTTGTGTTAATCAAGAACTGACAAACGTCTTCATCATCTTTTTTATCAGGAACAGGTTCGTGTATTAATGTGTTGAACTGTTTTACCTGTTTCGATTGTATAACAGGTAAGATCAATGAAAATTCTGGTTGGAGGGACTGAATTAAATCTGTTTTTGCTACAAGTAATTTGAAAATCTCTTCCTGAAATAATGCTGGAATAGTAATATTTAAATGTATATATTTTACTCGAAGAGATAGATTCTTTTGAGACAATCTAATAAGAAACCGAAACCGGGAGCTGGAACACTGAGGGGAATCCGGCAATATAAGCAATTTTAGAAGAATTAATTGAAGATCTGAACATTCTATAGTAATTTTAAAAAATAATTGTTATTTCATAATAAATAGTCTCATCAATTATAAAGTCGGTTTCATATAAGATTGTTATATTATCATTTATGAAAATTATTAAAAAATGAATAAAAAATAGAAATTATTAAAAAATAAGAATTTATATGTTGTTTAAATATTACTATTTAAACATTCTTTTTTGTTAATAAATATTGATAATCCATTTTATTAATCTTTTATTTAAGACTATAACATGGTGTCACGAACAAATGCAACTGCACAGAAGTTTTTAGAAGAACTCATATTCAAGAAAAAAGAAGAAAAATTGTTTATCTTCGAAAAAAATCACCTGAAGGAAAAATCGATTGCAGAACACGTCAATAATGTTTAAGAATTTTTAACATTGTTCGAAGAAGCGAAATTAGACGAAAATACGAAAATTGGGGTGTTTTCTTCGTATTTTGATAAAGATCTCATTGCAGAAATTCAATGCGACTCCGGATCCGATTAGAAATGTTGAAATGTTGTTAGAAATGTTGTTGAAAGATTATAACAAAGATTAACACAATACAACTTTAAATATTACATTGTCACAATGGTAATTCATTTTTTTCAAAGTAAGATTAAAATTAAATAACTATATAAATGTGAAGAATATTTGGTGTGTAATTGTTTTTTGTAGTGTTTGCATGTTCAAATGTTGTGTGTTGATTTTGGATTGTGCCTCCCCTAATCAGATGGATGATCAATATTTTAATTCTTATAACCTGAAACTAATTTATTTAAATTTAGATTTAATATTCAAATTTTTAATTTTTATTATTGCAACTTTTAAATAATATTTTTGATTTTATTTTTGTAAATTTTTAAATAATTAAAATCAAATTAATGTTTAAAAATGACTATAAAAATATTTTATTTAAACCAATAAAATTTATATTAAATATTTTTTAATAAAATAATTTTCTCAAGTATAGTTCAGATTGTAATGAGAGATATTGAAAATTGAGTGATGGATCTAAGTGAAAGCAATACTATTGATCATCATAAAGATGATAAGAAATGTGAATATAATAAATGTTCTGTCAAATGTGTGAGTTCTCTTAACAATAAAAATGCTAAACATCTGTTAAAAAGCTCTTGGTTTAATTTATATTATCTAGCTATCAAATCACAGAAATCTAAATTTTTGTATTAGTTTCATGACACCTAAATTGAACAATGAAAAATTATTTAATTGTATGAGAAGTTAGTTAATTTTCTTTTAGCTGGAAAATTTTAATAATTTAGAAATAACTAAAAATTTTAAACGTAATTTAAAAATTTTTTAAAAAAATATTTGAATTAAATTTTGATTTCAAAATTAATAATATAATTGAAATATTTAAAAGTATATAATTTCTGGAAATAATAAATTAGAGCATTTATTAATTTTTAATATGGTTGAATAAAATGTGTCCTAAATTTTAAAATTAATATTATTTTAAATAAATTAAATCAATTTAAAATTAGAAAAAATTAAAATATTTCGTTTTTAATTTATAAATGAGTATTATTTTAGAATAAATTTTAATCGATTTAAATATTATTTTTAAGTTTCAGTTTTGATAAGTGTAATCAGAATTTGATTGTTAAGATAAATCTCGGCGAATTGATTATTAAAAGAAAGTTGAAAAATTTGTTTTAATTTGTTCTATATAAAAATTATTATTTTGTATTAATAAAAATTTTGACAACGAATAAAATAATGCAAATATCGAAATGATATCAACACAACTAACAATGTATATGAGATTTTTTTGGAAAAAAACATTTGACATTATTTATAATATAAAAGGATGTTGCGAATCCAAATTTAGTACCATCTTAGTCAGCTAATTTCAGAATGGCGAGACAATTTGAAAGACGAACCTAGACCCAGTCGTCAAATTTCAGTCAATATTTATTCTATCAAAAAAATAATTGATAAAACTCCAACGAAAAGTTTTATAAATAAGAATACCAACATCGGATGAATATTTTCAAGTTCCAAGTTTACCATGGTCAAATTAAATAAATGCTCCACAGAAATACTTTTTCAATAAACAGAAAATCAAATAGAAGAAAAACTCGACATCTAACAGCATGATTTTTAAACAAACTGGATTTACTTACACAATACCCCTTTAAGAACACAATGGTTGCATCCTATATAACCTGGAATATTGATGATTTAAAGAATTATACTCTAAATGAAAGTTATGATTTGCATTTAACGGAACTTTGAAGATTCAATGAACTTAATAACTCTATCACCCAATATCTTATTCCAACCAAATGGGTTTTTATTTTTACGAAAATGATGAGAAAGACAATTTTTGCTTTTAATACAAAAAAGGAAATGGTATTCAAGATTGATATTATATTTGAGGTTTATCCTATACCGTAATAGCTGTATGTGCTGGATTTATGAACTGGATTGAGGCTGTGGTGTACGATTAGATTGGCTTCTTGGAGTTACTATTTGCCAGCCATTGTATACATAAATAACATTTAAAAACAGTAAATCAATTTATAGCTTCCAAGGTATGGGACCTGACATCGTTCTGAAATGCAACAGCATTCTTCCATAATATTGCTTTCTTCCATAATATTGAAGAATATCACAAATTCTTCCTCCTTATTTTGTTCTTTTAAACGTATGTCAAAAGTAATACCAACATTATGCAAAAAAGTTTTGTGTGACTAAAAGAAGTATGATACTACCCAAATTCATATGTATTCGGACACGTAAAATAATTCTTATTGAAAATTTTAAATTATAAATAATATGTACTTATTTGTATTATAGATGAATTAATTTGATTTTTTACGATAATCTTAATACAATTAAATAATTTGAAGAAATCAAATAAAAAGTTAACTAATAAAAATTTTATTCGCATTTAAAAATTTGTTTTCAAATTCAAAAGAATTCGGACACTTAATAAAAATTATAATATAAATGTAGGCAATGAATTATTTTAAATTCAATATGGATTATTAGTAAAAACACATGTAGTTATTATTGTTTAAATATTTCAGTCGATTAAATTTTCGTTATTTTTAAAATATGGTTTGTAGAAAAAAGATGCATACAGAAATGCGTGAGAAAATATTTGCCATGCATGTTAAAGGAAAATCAGTAAGGGAAATTTCAAAAATTTTAGAGATAAGTAAATCGACGGTGTTCGATAACATTAAAAAAGCTAAATACCGTCAGAATAACTCATCGTCAAAGAAATCTGGATGACCAAAGTTGACTTTCGCTACTGATAACCGGTGTTTGAAGAGGTTAATTCCTCAATATCGTCGTGCTACTGTTAAAGAAATCAACGAAAAATGGAGTATGCAAACATGCATTTCTTTTTCTCCGTTCACTTTTCTACGTCGAATACATGAATTAAATTATTCATTCTACAAGGTAAGATTTTCTTAATGAAATATAAGCATTGCGTAACACTTCTTTAAGGCTAAAAACAAACCATTTCTGTCACATATTCAAAAGAAAAAAAACACTTGAATGGCCTCTTAATCATAGTAAATGGAGCCAAAATGATTTGAATAAAGTTATTTTTTCAGACCAATCTCGTTTTGAATTGTCTATGGGCGAAAATGGAAAATCGGTCTTAAGACTTAGTACCGAGTCATCAATATCGGACTGTTTAAACCGAACTCTGAAATTTCCAGAAAGTGTAATGATTTTTGGTTGTATGACAAGCAAAGGACTTGGCAGTCTTCACTTTATAGAGGGCACAATGAACTCAACAAAGTATATCGAAATATTAAGGGAAAGTCTCATCCCATCTATTAGGCAATATTTTGACAATGGAAATTTCATTTTTCAACAAGATGGAGCATCTTGTTATACTTCTAAATTTGCAAAAACTTGGATGATGAAAAATAATATGTCCTTCTGGACATGGCCTTCAGGAAGCCCAGATTCAAGTCCCATAGAGAATGTTTGGGCAATTATGAAAAAGGAATTACGAAAAAAACATCCTAAAAATAAAATTGATTTGAAGAATAAAATTTTAGCAATATGGAATAGTTTTCCCATTGATAAATGTCAGGATTTATACAATTCAATCAATAGAAGAATGGAAGATGTCATAAAAGCAAAGGGCGATGTTACAAGATTTTAAATAGTAGGTGTCCAAATTCTTTTGAATTTGAGAACAAATTTTTAAATGTGAATAAAATTTTTATTAGTTAACTTTTTTATTTGATTTCTTCAAATTATTTTAGAATTGTATTTATATTATCGTAAAATATCAAATTAATTCATTTATAATACAAATAGGTATATATTATTTATAATTTAAAATTTTTAATAAGAATTATTTTACGTGTCCGAATACATATGAATTTGGGTAGTAGAAAGAAAATAATCGACGAGAATTTACTGTAATGACTTATTCAAGACGTTCTTACATCCGACGCGTGTAACCCATATAACCAGTAGTACAGATTCAATTGCATATGTAAGATTTACTATAAGTGATACGGAGTCAACAAACCGAATAATAGGATAAGCCTCAGAAAATTAAATTCCGGTTTCTTAAAATATTTTAAATTGTGTATTAAAAGTTAACGCTTTAAGTACCAGATTTATTTTTTGAAATATTTTAACTTCTATCTATAGATTTGTACTAAAAACTATTAAAATTAAGTTTTCTTGACAATAGAAGCAAAAATCAACAAATATATATATATATTTTTCCAATACCCATTTGGGGATTGTGGGTAGTACACTGAAAAAACTAACAAAAATTGAACGAAAAACTAAAGATACCCAAATGGGGCTTGTGGCTTCGAGTTTCGAGCCGTTGGAAAGTTGGACGGTGTTTCGGCATAAATTGTATTCGATGACAGTGGTATTGTGTTTATTTTTTTCTTATATTGGAACTTGGCAAAATACCTGTTCAATGCCAATATTGGAGAAAATTCGACAATTTGTGACTTCTAAAAAAATGTAGGTCTGCTTTGATAGCTTAATCATCCAGTTGGCATAGTTCAATGACATCTGATATATATAAATAAAAGATTCAGAAATTGCTGTCTGATGACTTTGTGACACTGTTTTAAATCTCTGAGTACTCGGGACGATTTAAAATGTCGATCCGTGTTGAACTTGCTAAATTTGTGAAGTGCTTGTTCAATTGTCAAAGAATATTCCTTAATGAGTGCCAATTTGAGTGTGTCAAACGGGTCTGTGAAAGTTTGATCCATAGCTGACGAAATAAAGTCAAATATCTCTGACGAATGATTTATTAACACAGGGAAGTATTTGGTCTTCTAATTTTCAATATTTGTCAATTTCTAAAACAGCTTCCCTTTGAGCCATTCGGTTGGTTGGGTTATTGAACAACGAAGGAATCTCCTCATTTTAATTATTCAAAGTCATTGAAGACGCAACAATAAGACACTTTTAAAAATTGTATTTCTTTTTATTAAAACATCACATTTAAACAACATAATTATTAATCTTTTATTTTTAATATATTTAATTTAATTTAATTAATTATGCCTACAGTTTTCATAACCAATACAACAGACATCAATTTTCCTTTATTTATTTGGGTTTTTAATTGAAAATTATATGAATTGATTTTATAATTCATGTTTTATTCACTGTTTCTTTACAAATGGTAAAACCCCTCACGGTGTCGATATTTAAAAGAAAAAGATAAATAAGTTTTAACTCATTAGCTGATCAAAAACATTCTCGACGTAATAAATCTGCGGGATGGATGCCGCCATACCACCGAACAAGTTCATAATATTTTAATTTTAAAATATAAGAAATATATAATTTTATTAGTTACATCAACTACAAAAATCGACTCTCACTAAAGATAATGTTAATTATGTATCAATACTAGTAATAATTATTGTTTATATATATTATATTATATTTATATTTGTGGATTTGGAAAGTCGTGAATTTTTGCCATTGAATACTTTAAATTTTTTTCCAAGTTCTTCGATAGCAATAACAATAATTTTCCTCAAATGAGGCGTAGCGAGATTGTAGAGATAGAATCTGATGGCGCTGTTTGACAAATAAATAATTGACGAGAACCGGTAAAAGACTTTGCGAGTATGGGGATTAGAATATATAGGTCCTTTTTCACTCTCAAGGAGGTCTAAAATTGCCAATGGAAAAGCGGATAGAATGTAATACAATGATATGACAATAACCATCTTTATTACAAACAGTGAAGGATGTTTATTGACATTTTTTGTTGCTTTCATGGAACTTTTTCTAATTCTTTTAATCGTAAAAACATTTGAACCATATATTATTACAAATGGCAGACATATTAGTGTAAAATTTAAATAAGCAATATACTTGTTATTAGAATTTATTTCTAACAACATTGGATAATGTATGACTGCAAGGACGAGAACGAGAAGGGCTCCATAAATAAGAGAATGTTTATATGAGAGCCTTTGCCAAAGAGGTTTGATCGGCCAGAGAACAAGACACATTCTTTCAAGGGAGAGTGTGACCGAACACCAAATTGCGCATCTGGTTGAGAGACAGGAAAGGTATACAGTAAGGAAATTGCTGATGTCTATATGATACACGAGATCCAGTACCATTGTGGTCCCGAACACCAACAAGTTAGTTATATCCCATAAAGCTTGTTGAAATAAAATCATCTTAGTAAATTTTCTAAGTTTTTTATCGAATCTTAATGTGAATATTATCATGACATTGCCAATATATCCGACGATCAGGATAAATATTAGCAAGACTTCTTGCACTTTTTTTATAATCCGATAATCTAGAAGCTGTATTTAATTAATAGAGTATAAACCTAATAAATCTTACCGGTCCCTGATCTGTTTCATTCATAATAATGCTAATTTTAGGGGATCACATAAATTAACAATTGAAATTAAAATGTAAAATCTAATAATTGGAGAATCATTTGTCAGTTTTATGAGACTTAATTTGTTTGGATATGAATACGAGTAAATGATTGGCAAAAATGCCATTTGAATAAAGAAATAATTTGTTTTATCTTTACAGCTTTACTAAAAGATAGAATCTGCAAGTTCCTGAAAACCATGAATGTGAGGAGTGAAATAATCGTTGTGTACAATGTACATTACAGTACAGTTGTACAGACAGTGCTTCTGATCCAACATATAATAGAAACATGATTAACCCATTTACCGTGTGTCACGAGTTAACTCGTCATATGAAATCTTGGGCTTAACCGTACATCACGACTTAACTCGTCTTCAGATAAATCTTTATTTATTATGATTATAATTTATGCATAGTGTAGTTTGTGTAGATTTATGCATACATACATGTATGTGTAGGTATGCACACTGGAGAAAAGCAATTTAGTTGCAACAATTGTGGCAAACATTTTTTTCCACGGTAAAGGGGTTAAAGATTTGGTACATAAAGTCTGGGACTCTACGTCAGCTGAAGGGGTTTTGATAATGTGGGCGACGAATTTCATAATTGACTTTCCAAAAATGGATTTAATAAAAGTGTTTTAATCAAGTTTATTTAAAAGATACTTTTGAATCCCTTTATTTAAAATTAAATAATTGTGAAATTTGAAATTAAGAAGCAAATAACCCTTAATTCAAGATTACCAAATTCACAGAAAGTAAAATTTTTAAAATGGTAGTGTATATTATAAAATGTTATATAATTGTTTAAATAAATAAAATTTTAACTATAAACAAAATATATATTTTTCTTCAATAAATTGAAAATATTTATAAAAATAAACGTAAAAACTATATATATATATATATATTAGGGTGTATCACGAATGAAAAAATCTGTAATTACCATTTTCGGTAGTCATAAAAAGTTGACCCAACATGTTTTGAATGTATTCAATAACAAAATAAGTACATTTTTTTTATTAGTACCCCCGCCAATGAATCAAAGATTTGGACCCTATAATACCAAATATTCTCTATATAATTTGCATGTTATAGGGGATGTGAGAAGTGGTTGCAACCTCAATATCAGGATTCATTTTTTTAACTCCAAAATTTATTTATATAACAATTCACATATTTAAAACAAATTTTCCTGTTAATTTAATTATCTCGACCCAAATTAATCTATTAAATTCTTTTCGATTTAATTTTTAAAATCCTGAAAATTTATTTCGAAAATTTATTTCAAAAATTATTTAATCTTTATTTTCAAAATTTATTTCAAAGTTTATTTAAAATTGCTTATTAAAAATATTTTTATTTATAAATAAATATTTAATATTTTTGTTTTCTT
>MQRK01224568.1:13264-24213 GCA_001938485.1 Girardia tigrina | reverse complement strand
GCTTATTAAAAATATTTTTATTTATAAATAAATATTTAATATTTTTGTTTTCTTGACATTTTTAATTTTAAGATATTTAATAGATACATTAAAAGATATTTTTTATTTTTAAATATTAAATTTTATTTTTTATGATTTTCTTTTATTATATCATTTTTAATTTTTTTAAAATATTTAGAAACACATTAAAAATATTTTACTTTTTAAAAACGTTTTTGATTTTTTAATAGTTGTTTTATTATATCATTTTTAATTTTAAAATATTGAATAAGCATATTAACATAAAAATATTTTACCCTTAAATTAAAAAATAATAAACTATTCAGGCGAGATAAAAATTTAAATTAACCCCTCATAGGGATAAAAACAAAACAAGTAGAAACTGTGAATAATTACAGTATAGATTGAGATATGTTAATCGAAATTCCAATCCTGCTTAGAGGAATAAATAGGAACAGCTTTTCTAGAAAGAAGTCTAGCTCGGATATAGCCATCTCTTCGCAAAGGTCCGTGTACAGCACTGACAGCTTCCGTTACCAGTTTGAGATTACGTTCAAAAGTTTGAGAGTGGCACGGAATATTCGGAAATTCGAACTTCTGAGATGTTTTTACGACTGCATCAATATCTTCATCACTAATATTGGCTAGCAATGGAGGCTCTCCTCGTTCACAATCATCCCAATTCACCAGATCACAGTAGCTCTCAGCTATACAGTTTATTGAGGGAATGCGAAATCTTCTTACACCACGATAAGTCTTCATACCTCGTCTTTCTTCTTTGATTCTTCTTAGTATCATTTGTCTTACTTCGTTTTCTTCGTCAACTAGCATGACCAAATGATATTTTCTGGGTGAACAAAATAAGCATTTCTTTGTACGCCTGCATTCACAACATGACGACTACCATCAGGAAGAAAACAGGAGAATTTAATCAGGCTCCATACGTGCCTTTCTCCTTGATAACACTGTGGATTCAATTTTATATGAAACCACATCGGCGCATAAACGAGAAGAATGTTAAGATCTGTTAAGACAAGAAGCTCCTCTGATGGTGACGTAGTTGAGACATAAAGTCGCAGAATTCTGTTTGCTGCTGTGAGTCATCATGAATGTACCAATTTACCACGCTCTCTCTTTTCAAAAGTGGAGGAAACAGAGCCACACTTTATTGCCTCGCATCTTTCGTAAAGGTACTCCTGATCTTTACTCAATTCTTTCCGAACACATTGACTGAATACAAATTAGAGCACTTATATAGGCATTGTTGTAGCAAACACTTACCAAAAAACAATTTTATCGGATGCAACGCCACTGAACATATATGCCAGCAAAAATTGAATTGGTGGGAGGTATAAACGCAGTTTAAACAAACTTTTTTGTCACATATGAACAATATTAGACTTGCATCAACTTTTTATCACTACCGAAACACACCTTTTTGACAACGATACATTCTTTAATGAAAGTGAGCTAATAAAAAAATTGAAAAAGCGACATTAGCGCCTATAAAAATAGAATTTTCATCAGAATTAATTCATAAATATTTAAATATATTGTAAGGTATATTATTTAAAACGTTAAAATTTATCTCGAAGCCGAAAAGACTCTCAGAATAACACAAAATCAGTTACGACTTAATAAAACTCAATTGCTAAAAGTTATTTGCAATTATTATATCTGTAAATAAATAATTTAACCAAAGAGTAGTTAGATTTATTTAAATTCCTCCAGAAACTCAACCAATTAATATGCTTCCATCGTTGTGTGGTTTTAAATTACTTTTTTTCTTTTTAATATATACTTTTAAAATATTGAATTAAACATTCTTGTAATTTCGAATTGACCTTTTTCTTAAAAATTCTATGTATGGTTAGAGATTTTTAATTAATTTAAAAATTAATTTGATTTTAATTCTTGAAATTATAATATTAAATTTTAATTTTCTAAAAAAATGCTAGGTGAGATTAAATTCTTTCGTTATAATCCAATCATACGAAAGAATGTCTCATTTTATGAAACGTATGGAATAAAGACAGTAATCAATTACCACTAAAAAAGCTTATGTTGGATAATGGGATGAAAACATTGATAATTAAAATATTTGTCAATATCAGACACGAAACTTCTCTCACTTAATACAATCCAATTCTAGCACTCCTATTTAGTTCAAAATAATGTGAAATGCCATTTATGCGAATCAGCTGAAGTCACTGACTAAATGATTTCTGTGTGAAGGGTACTGGAAAAAAACTGTCATCTTTTGTTTTTGGCAAAATTTTAATAATTCATTCAAACACCATTCAAAATTTTGAAAATTTTTATTTTTAAAACATATGATTAATTTCGACGGACCACCGTCATCATCAGACAAAACAAATAATGATCAAAACAACGTATATATATGGAATCAGTGATTGTGTAATCAATTCATGTAATCGCTTTTTAATTAAATATTTTTAATAAATTGGTTTAGATTGTCGCTTGAACATTTATTTTAGGATTGTGGGTCCTGATTAATAAAGCTTCACACACAACTCTCTCCCAATAATTTGTAAAATTTGAACCCAGAACCTTAAAATTATTTATCTCAAAAATACTTTTACATTTCTTTCTATGTTCAGCAATATATATTGATAAATAAACTATTCTACCGAAAGATGTACGAATAAATCTCATATCGCATAAAGAGTTTTGTGTTCGTACAAAATAATATAGAAATATAATTTCGTAATTGAAAGACTTTGAGGAATGTTTGAATGTTGTATGTTGATTTGGGATTGTATCTTTCCTAACCACATGACTGAATAATATTTTAATTCTTATTATCTAATTTGATTTAAGTTTTAATTTTAAATTTAATTTTTATATTTATTAAAAATATATTATTAAAAATAATTAAAATCAATTTTAAATATTACTAATAAAATTTGTGAGTCATATTTTTAAATATTCTAGGAACGAATTCAGATAATTTGAAATTAGTAATATTAATCAATTGAATGATACAAACATACGTATTATGAACACTAATTGGATTTTCAAAAAATTTATTGATATCACAACTAAAATTGTCACCAGGATGATTCTCCAGAAAACTTTCCTAGCTAGTCATTGTTTCTGATTGATAAAAATTTTAATTCTCTTTTTAAATATTTATTTATTTAAACAAATTTAATTTACAAAATAATTTACAATTTAAAGTACTAAATAATTTTAATTAATTTAAAAAATATTATTTTTGTTTTATTAATTTAATTTTAAAGTTGTCATTTTCATTTTTAAATTGTCCAAATAATCCGACATTTTAAAACATTTAAAATATCAATCTTCCATCTCGGTGGGAGAAACACAATCCTACAACAACATGTAATAAGCACAATTCAAAAATATTCCTCACAATACGACAGTTTTGTTAATGATTGTAGTGAGGACAAATCAATTTTAGTAATAATAAAAATATCGAAAATCATTTTAGTGTTCTTTATAAAGACGAAACTTAATATTCATTAATAAAGAATTATTTTTTATAAAAAATATAACAACATATTTTTTTCTGTTATCATGAACAATAAATCCTTCAGAGAAACTGACAAACGTCAAATTTCTTTTACGAAAAATTTGTTCAATAATTTTTGGATGGCAAAAATCAGAAAAAGGAAGTTTATGTTTACTCTGAACGAATTATTTTATCCAAAGGATAAATTGTTGAATTATTTGGATTTAGGTTTCACGGAAATTTAAAGACAAAGAAAATTAAATTACGAAAAATATTTTTTTAGTTTGATAAGTCTAAATTTCAGAATCCAATTTTCTTTAAAACATTTTCTAGAATAAAATATTTCGCGCTTACATTTCTCTTCCTTGAGAAAGTCTTGCAAAGAAGGAAATCAATAAGTTAACAAGTTATCTTTTGGGACTTGGTATTTTAAGGTATCGAGTGAGACAAGTTAAAACGTTAGAAGCTAAAGCAAAGTAGTTTGGACGGAACAAATTTCTCAGGAACGATACAAGAATTTGGTGACTTGAATGCCTAACCGCGACAGTGGGATAATCACTGTCAACGGTAGCCGCACTCGCTATTGATTTAACGCAATCAGTGTAAACACTTGCTAAGAATGTCTAAATGTTTAATTGATCATTTAATCTAATAAGTGTTGTTGGTTAACTTCTTAAAATTTAGAAAAAATAAATGAATGATATCTTTGTATCAGCCGGAAATGATGTTGATTCGCGACCACACAACTCCTTGGTACCTAATTCCACAGGTTCTGGGGTCGTCAGAAAATTTTAAATTTTATTCAATTTTCAAATAACCATGTTGATTGGAGACTAAATTACATTTCGAGTGCCAAATTTTAACTTATAAAAAAATTATATTAAGTTAAAGTTAATGATAGAACACCATTTTTTATAATGGTTTCTTAAGAAGAAATAGTGCAATAATGAAAAATTGAAGTTTTAATCAAACGAAGTGTTATTTCATAGAAAATTTTACGGTAAAAAACATTTTTGAAACAAACTTTTTTCGAAAACAAAGTATGTGCGGATGTGCGTGTTCACCGCTGTTAGTTTTGATGAAGATGAACTCACGTTTTCACAAACTCAACACAATTAAAATAAAATTAATAGTATAAAACGAACACAGAAGGGAATCTCATTATATGAATACCTGAAAAGTTTCTTTTTGTTGAATTTCTGTTGGTGGCAGAAATGAGAGGATGATAAATGCGTCATCGAGCTTGAACCGAGCATTATAGATTTTCTATGCTTATTCTTTAAATTGAAAACCGCATCGAAAATGCAACTCTTTCATATTAATTTTACCAGAAATTGTGGTACGCCACTGAACACGAAGGTTTTGACTTCAAAAATCGTTTTTACATCAACCGTCAACTGAATTTATTTTCAACATGTTTGGCGAACATCATTTTTAGTGGGCGATAGGCGAAATCATTTCACAACAAATCTTACTTTTTTATCACTGATATTATTTTATTCCTTCTTGTAAACACATAAGAAATTGCTAGATGTACCGCATGAAAGAGGCAAAATTGTTACTCACAAGAAAGTGTTTTCCCAGTTAGTTGTATTACCAAGACGGGACTATACAATACACTCACAATAATTATAATTGTTTTGAGTTTGATGTGAAGACTAAAATTAAGTAGATTGTATTTAGTGTGAGAAGTTTCATCTATATATATATATTATTGAGTCTTGTGAACGCAAGTTTAATATTTTGAAAATTTAATTTGATTAAAGCTTTTTTTATAAACTTTGTTTATACTTAAAATTTTTAATTAAAATATTTTTGCCATTATTATCCAATAATACTTTAATAAATAATAATATTTAATTCGTAATACACCTTTTTAAGTTAATGTATCTATTAAAATTGTATTAAAATTGCTGCTGATGATGTATATAAACATCGAAACATGTCCAATAATTATATAAAAAAAGCTTTAATCAAATTATATTTTCAATATATATATTTCTCAAAGGGAACCGATAGCTGCCAATCGTTAGTTTGCGAGAATAGAATTGATCGTATTTGATGTTTTTTGTTTTATTTTTAAGAAAAATGAAGTTCATTTATTGTAAAATATTTTTTAATTAATTCTTCGTTCCATAAAGTGTGTTAGTTTAATATATATATATAGTAATGATTGACCCGAAAATGGGATTTTTATCTAGAAACAGCGCGTCTTCTCTTTATCCATTGTATACATATTCATCAAGGTATAAAAAAATGAAAATTTCAATAAAAATAATTTTATTTAGTTTTTATACCTTTTTAAAGTGGTAACAAAATGAGACTTGAATTTATAAAGGAAAAATTTATTTTCTTTGTATTTTCTTTGACGCTGTCGGCACAATGTCATTAAATCTAATTGCCACCGATATCATTAATACATTGACATAGCAGCAGCCGTCGCCGGGCGGCAGATTTAATAACATTATCATACGATATCTGCTGCTGCGGACAGCGCCCAAGAAAGCATAGCTTTCTGATAATAATTTAATAATTCAGAAGATAAAATTATATAAGAATTTAATATTCATAGAATCTCTTTATTTATAAAGATTAAAATTAAAAAAATTATTTTGTTGATAAAATTCAATAATATTTCATGGTAAATATTTCTCATTTTCGAAGTTTTTCGTTCTTTAATCAATATTTTGAAAATTTTCTGTTTTTTCTTAACAATTTTCTAGTTTTACTTCGATGAACAATCAATTTTGAAATATCAAAAATTAAGTATAATTATATTCCTGAGAAAAGGAAGGGAAGTGGAGGGCACAATAACAATTTTTGGTAGACTAGTGTGGGACATGGCACAAAAAGGTTAGGACACACCGCTTTATATTAAGTATCAAATAACAAACCTGAAGAATCATTAGTATTGAGAATCCGTTCAATAGAATACATCATTTTTTCCATGAAATCATCAGAAATCAGCGACTTCTGATATCTATCGGGAACATATTTTATTAAGCTATAGACCGACTCCAAGGCCTGTTGTCCAACAGTGCGATGATTGCCAAAAGGAAAATTCAGAACAATGTTCACAAATAATTTCAAACAATTTGTATTGATTTCCATATTATTTTTTGTATCAATAAAAACATGAGCCTTTTCGCCGTCAACGTCATGAAGGTTATGATCACTCATATTCTCTAGAACAAAAATAGTAAACAAGTTACACTTACACTTTATAATAAAACAATACTGAAAATGTTTGGTACCGAAAAAAACCTCAACATTTTTCCTGTTACACCATAAAAATGGCAATCATACTTGTTGAGTAGGAATAGTTACGTAATAAATATTGCTTGTTACTAACAGAAATAACTAAGGTTAATTACACAATAATTATTGTGTGATTGCTGATGAAATTGATTGTGTAAAGTCAGTTATGATGATACAATAAAATAGGTTCCTTGTCTGATGTTGAATGTATGCTGAATGTATGTTGATAGTATGTGTATGTTTGAGAGTGTAAACCAATGAAAAGGCTTTGAAAATGTGAGTCAATATAACATCACTATTTTCCTTATTAAATAGGCGAGATTATGGATATTGTGTTATAATTAATAAATCATAAAATCGGAATTAGTCATTTTATTTTAAATGGATAACAATATTATTTTTTGAACTATTTATAATTTTTTAGAAGCTCCTTTTTGCTTGTTTTAATAATAAAAAATAAGAAATAAAAAGCAAATTAATTATTGATTATTTTTATTACAAACAAAACCAGAGAAGAGTTGATAGAAGTTGCCTGGAAGATTCTACAACATATGCATATAGCTCAGACATTTCTCCTACTGTTTACCATCGTTTTTAGTCATAAGTAGACCGACTAACATTTTCCAAATGAAGATGATGTCAAAATAAAACTCGATCAGTTTTCGCTCCCAAATACTCTGACTTCTATTCACGAGACATGATTTCGCTTATTAATCGTGACAGAAGATGTTTGATGTCAATGGTGGATAAAGAAAACAAAGTTATATAATCGATTATGCAGGTTTTGGAATTTGGTGGTAGAAACATTATCTACTTATCCCGAAAATTATCAACGTATCGTATGATAACAGTCAGTTGATCGACGTGACTAAGATCTGGAGTAGAATCAACAGAAACAGAAAAATATTTTTGCTCCTTAATTTCTTTTGAAATAATTTTTAGCAATTTATCACCCATAAGCTGGATAAATTCTTCGCATATTGTGGATGACAAGTACGATGCTCTACCTTTTCTCTGGTTGCCATATTTATCAATATGGTTACTTAATAATGGATCAAACTGACTTAATAGTTGAAAAACTCCTAAATAATTACCATTTGGGGAAGAATTTATCAACTCATCATTTCCCCGAAATGCCAGTCCTCGATCTGCTAAAAACTTTATGACTTCAACAATTCTTTTTAGAATATTACGCCAATAATCCACTTCTTTTGTAAATTCTAATTCTATTTGACCGTCTATTGTACCAACATATTGTTGTCTTGTAGCTAAAGTTAACATGGCATCTCTATGACATATAATATTTTCATGCTGAGAAATGCATGCTGTCGAATGATTGCAGTCGCTAAATCCATCGTCAGAAACAAATGCAGAATTTGAATTTGACTTGAATAGTCGACAAGCAAAAGAAAAATATACTTCCATTTGACGGTGAATAAAGCAGCCACGAACTTAAAATCTTTTCATCAGATACATGTTTTCTGAATAAATGACATCGTGAAAAATTTCGCTTTCTACCATCGGGATAAATTCTTTCCTAAGATTCGAAATCATCATCATAATGTTGGCAATCATTTGAATCTTTTCTAAGCCAAAATTCACGAATATTATCAGTAATGTTAGTGCACAATGCACAGTCATTACTAAATTCAACCTTTGTAAAGTCATGAACATCCTGTGAAGATTATTCAATATTCAAATATGTGTTTTGATTTTCCACCTCAGTCGCTTCAGCCACTTGACTAACTCTGAAGGAATTCATGAAAAAGACAATAGTGGTGAAATTCATTTAATTTAACCTCAAGAGGTTAAATTAAATGAATTTCACCACTATTGTCTTTTTCATGAATTCCTTCAGAGTTAAATAACATTTCAGCTTCTTCGGAAGCTACGTTTAATTTTTGAGAATCTGAACAAAGCATGTCAGTTTCTATGACGCTCATATTCGATTCCGACTGATAGTTAACAGTGTTCGATGTTACAGTAAATCCCAATTTAAACAAATTCATGTTCTGACTGTTAACTAATTCTTTTTCTTTCCGTTCAACTTTTCGCTTACGTTTCAGCGCTCAACTTAGATAAGCACGCTTGTCTGACATTTTTTATTTCCGATTGATCGATTATCGATAAATATTTTTAAATAATTTTTTGTAATATTAATGTGATTTATCTATTAAAATTAATATTTTCTCTTGCTAATAAGAACTAGTGATGATGTCATGACGTGACGTATTTATTTTTTAAATAAAAAATCACATACTACGGAGTCAGATAGGGGAAAATCGGAAATACGAGTTTTATATTTTTCACATTTTTGGGACTGGGTCCAGGGGGCCCCATAAAATCTTGGGGCCCTGTGCCAAGGCACAGTTGACACAATGGATAATCCGGCTCTGTGATCTCATCTTTCTCAGACGAGAAGAACTTTGTTCAGGACCAGAAGGTGAACAGCAACAGTGATTGGTGGCTGTGTAAAAGCCATGATGAGGTACCTATGGTTATGCATAAAAAATTTCCAGCATCTTTGATGGTTCTCGGTGTTGTTAGTTGTGAAGGTGATGTAATGCCTCCACATATTTATTACTTCAGGTGTCTGAGTCAATGTCGTTGCTTACACCGAGATGTTTGACTATTAATTTTTTTTAACGGACATCATTCTGCTCATAAATTGCTGTCACAATTTGTATAATTCTTGCAAATAAAAGTGGTTTTAATATTCTTTCAAAAGAAGACATTCTTTCATCTTTGGGTATGTAATTCAAAGTTTTAAATATATTTAATTATACATTAATTTTTTTAAATTGCGGAAAGGTCTAAACCCGATTCTTCTACTACATACGATCAACAGTCGTTCACAATCCAATGAATAAAACAATAATAAAAGAAATGATTTTTCAATTTCAATTTTATGGCTTTAGAAATAGTTGGGATAAAATAAAACAATAAATAAAATATATAAATAAAAAATTAATAATGATAAAAAACAAATTAATTCGATAAAATTTTTCTAAAAAACGCAAATATTTTTAATTTTATAAATTTTCATTGCAGTTGTTTTATTTGTGTCCGTTTACTTAAAATTGTCAGTAGTTTATAATTTGTTGTTTTAATTATTGGAATTTTTAAATTGAATTGATCATAAACAAACAATGTTAAAACAAGATGATTTAATAGTAAAATCAGGTTTTATAGGTCGACATTACATAGTTAAAAGGTATTAAATAAAAATAAATATTGATTAGTGCATTGCTGGCTTGAGGGTACTATAACCCTTTTCTGGTCGGATCTTCGACAGGGTCTGTACAACATGACGAGAGAGTTGGATTACAAAAATTTTAAATTCTCTTTTTGTTTAATACAACAGATCTTTTGTTAAGTATGATTTACTGAATTTTCTGTTGTTAAATAATTGATATTGCACCAACAAAACCTTTGTGACCATCAATGAAATATGAAAATATAAATAAAACTTAAAGGGCAATAAAAATGCAGAGAATATTCGTCTCAAATGTTGTAATTATTAAGAACACCAACATGGGTTTTCGAACTTTTATTCTCATTACAATCAGAATTGTCTTTTGGACAACTCTCAGCAAAACTCTCGTCATTCGACATAGTTCTAAATTGATAACTTTTAGTTAATGTTTTTAATAAACAATTATTCGAACAAATTTTTAATTATAAACAAATAAACGCCATTTAAAAATATATTTTAGGATAATATATTTCGACGGTTTAACCGTCATCATCAGATCACTGATTATGTTCTTTTTTATTGCTTTTATATAAGAAAATGAATGATTATGCAATCACTTACGTAAGTCTAATCGAAAACTCTTAACAAATTAGTTGAGAGTGCTGTTTGAATATTGATTTTAGGATCACATGATCTTATCAACAATGCTTCACATGACACTCTCCCAATAATTTTTAAAATGCACAAAATCTTAAAATCATTTATGCTCATATTACATTTAAACGTTTTTTTATGCTCAGCAATATTACTCTTTCCCCTTTTTTGACTGTGTTCTTGGACTCGTTTGCAGAGATGACGTGGTCTCTCCGGTGTATGTGACATTTTCGAAAACTCTTAACATTTGCTACTTCAAATGTCCATTTTCTATTTAATGGTGAATGGTACAAACAAATAGATGGGGTTGCAATGGGTTCACCATTGGCTCCGACGTTAGCCTCT
>MQRK01224567.1:11627-22828 GCA_001938485.1 Girardia tigrina | reverse complement strand
AAAAAATCATCATGGACGATGAGAGCTACTTCAAGTTGAAATGTGATTATCTACCAGGAAATGATCACTACTTTACTTCGAGTCCTCAATCTACTCCTGAACACGTCAAATATAGAACAGAAAGAAAGTTCCCTGTTCAGATGATGGTTTGGCTTTGTGTCTCCGCAGACCACATCAGTGATCCTATATCTTTGCAGCGGCCAAACAATGTACATGCCGATTTATATCAAGAGCAGTGCATCAGACAAGGTCTAATGAAGCTTATCAAGAAATATCATCGAGATGATGAAATTCTCTTCTGGCCGGACCTGGTTTCTGCACATTATGCCAACAGCACTCTCAAACTTCTCCATCATCTCAACATCCTTTTTGTTGACAAGGTGTGTAATCCTCCCAACGTCCAACACTTCCGCCACATTGAAAACTTTTGGGGCGCTCTAAAGACGAAAGTGTATGAGGGAGGTTGGGAGGCTCAAACAATCCCTCAACTACAACAACTGATTAAGAAAATGTTGAAAACAATGGATCAATCCGCGTTGCGGAAGGACTTCAAAGGTAGTGAGAAACGCCTTCGTACTGTGTATAGAGACGGACCACTTTCAATTATTCTGTAAACATTTTTTGTTCCTTACATCTGGCCCTTCAATAAAATATAAACAGCTTCTGGAAATTTTATTTCGTCTTTGTCCAGACGAAATTTTAAAAAATTTTAAAAAATTTTAAAATTTGTCCAGATTTTGTCTGCGCACCCGTTAGTTTTTAAAATTGCTGCGCAATACTTTAAAATTATTTATTTCAACATTTATTTTACAATGCTTTTTATATTCAGCAATATTAATACTGGAACTTAATTGTACATGTTCACAAACCCGTATATAGAGATGACGAACAATCTCTCCAATGTATGTGACGTTATACCTATTACACTCAATTTTATAAACAAGATAAGAGCATAAAATAAAAGGAGTTGTTGATTTATTACTGAGCAGATTCTGAATTTTATGTTTTAGATACGATTTTTAAATTCAAATTATTAGTATTAATTAAGTTTAGAAAATTTGCATTTTTTAAAATCTTCAGAATAAGGAACAGTTATAGTGTAGTCATAATTACGTCACTCGTTTGTTCCTTTAAAGGATTTGAAATGATCCTTTCCTTAGATTGTTTTATTTAAATAAGTAAATAAAATATTGATTTAAAACTCGAGAAAGGAACTAATAAGAGACTTAATTGTATAGTTCTTTTCTACAAAACTATAAAAGGTTTTATGGATATTATCATATTCTTCTGTTATTTGGATTTGGATTTTGAGTCCTTAAGTTTTTCATCATTGTATAAAAGAAATCTTATAAGGAGGATTTATGATTAAATGGAACGAATAATAGAGTTTACGTTTGATGACTTATTTTGTTTTATATGTTATATTGAAGTTTGGAATTAGTGAAATTATTATATGAAAAACAGATTAAAATGTAGAATACTTTCTTAACCAACCTGTTTTGAAAACAAAGCTTCCATTTTACCTTTTTTAACTCATTTCTTAACTTCTCATTCGAGATAATTTTTTTTCAGAACTTATTGTCTAATAAATCTCTTCATATCTCTTTTGAGCTTCAGTGAGCTCATGGCTATGAATTTCGGATTTCTTATTAAACAAAATTCATCTGTTGTGACATTTTTTTATGTGATAACAAACCAAAATTGTTAAGTGCTCCTTACAGTTTTATTGAAGTTCTGTTTTCAAGTCTACCACTAAGTATTCTTTATTATATGTTTGTTGTGGATGGGGAAGTGGTTGATCTTCAGTGAAAAAATCCTTGAGTCACAACGCTAATAGAGACATTTTAGACTCAGTGACTGCATTTTTCTCTTTGATGTTCCAAAGTTTCTTAGCGGAAAGTCTATCTCAAAGACATCCCTTTTCACTATGACATATTTGTATTTTAAGCTCACTTTCTTCAAAAAAAAATTGTTAAAAAAAGTAAATTTCAGTTTTTAATTTGATATCTCTACTTAGAAGTAGAACAATTTATATATAAAATACGCAACTATATAATTTGCTACTAGAAAACTCTTCTTTTTAGTTTGCTGGTACATGACTCGTAACTTTCAGGCCAACATAATAATATAAATGTCTTCCAAGTAAAAGTTGATTTTCAAAATTTTATTTTAGTAAACATTTTGCTTTCATTTATCTTGAGTGTCTTTAGCAAACTACCACTCCAAAATTTCAAGCATTGAATGTAAACGGCCTTCTTATGCAAAATGTAGAAATAATAATAAAAATAACCTGATGATCATCTTAAAACTCGTAAAATAAAATAACTCATAGAAATTTAAAATAAATAATTTGTTTCATTTTTATTTTTTACTCAATTTTTCTTATGTCAGAGAGGGATGGTTGTCCGGATTCGTATTGATCTCTTTTTCATTAGGGAAAATAGACTTGGATATCTCTTATGATATATTGTAAGGAATTATTTATTCGATTTAAGTAAAAAGTAATTTTTAATAAATTTAAATAAGGAATAAACCTCATTTTCTGAGATAATAATCATTCAACTGTAAAACAGTACACAAATTATGATCTTCGAGGTTTAGAGGGTCTTGAATGATGGTCAAACAATGTTAAACTGCAAGAATAAATGTTAAAATACAGAACAACTATTCAGAGTTTTAGATTTATGATAGATTTTGTTAAAGTAAGAGTTTGCATACATAACTTTGATCCTCAAATTTTAGTATTTGATTTTTGAAGATCTGATGAGCCGAAGACGTTTACCCTAATTTATTATGTTTTACCTACATCTCAATTTTCGATCATTCAAAGTTAAGTTCTTTATATAACCTCAACCGTGGTTAACCCGCACCTGGCCAGCTTATGAACTTTGGCCTTTTGGAAAATTAAAAATAGAATTCATTAAATTCAAAAAAATCTCGACGGGTGAACTCTGATTATGAGGAATAATATTGAATTTAAATATTTTAAATATTTTAAAACGTCGGATTGTTTAATCAATTATTAAAATTTTAATAGTCAACTTTAAAATTAAATTAATATTTCATAAATAATATTTTTCTTAAAATAAATAAAACTTATTTTTAATTTAAAGTATAAATTATTTTTGTAATCGAATTGTAAATTAAATTTGTTTGAGTAATAAGATGTTAAATAATATTATTTAAAAATTTATCAATCAAAAACGATGACGAGCTACGCAAGCTTTACGGAGAATTGTTCTAGTGGCAATTAAAATTTTGATACAAATAAATGTAGTAAAAACTCAGTTAGTGTTCTCAATACTAATTAAAATAATTGTTTTAATTAATAGTTAAGAAATTTAGCATCATTTTTTACCGACACAATCCATGCTGTGACATGTTTTAGGATGACCCAAATTACTATTTTTACTTTATTGACCAAGTTCAGCAATTTTAGTACGAAGATGGTGACTTGTACCTCCAATGTTAAAGATTTTACACTTGTGACATTTAAATTGATTAACTAGATTTATCTTAAATACGCAAAGGAGTTTTTGATTCATTAGAAAATACTTAAACATTTATTAGTTTAAAAAATTTCTATTGATTTTAATTTTCTAGTAATTTTTTAAAACTATTTTGATTACTATAAGTACGGTATTAATACATAATTTATTTATTTATGGTATACACTTAATTCAAGATATAAATCACTTATTTCAACCTCTGAAATGATTCTCAATTTCAGACACAATTCAATTCTTTCCAAAATTTACCAGCGGAAGCCGCATATATTTATAAAAACTGAATATATTATTTTTATATAATTGTAAATTGAATCTTCTTAATAAATTTTATTAACAGAAATTACATATTACTATTCTATCATATTTTAGTATTTATTTTTATTTCAATTTTTCACTTTATTTTGTAACAATAGTAAAATAATATTTAATGTAATTAAAAGAGTAATAATTCATTATTAGGTTGATGCAAAAGAAATGTTGTTTTTTAAACGTCATCTTTAAATGAACACAACTTTCATTATAATTAACTTTATTAGTCAAAATAAAAACCATTACATTGAACACACTGTTGCCAACGGGTACCAAGTTTTTTTATTCTAGTTTCATAAAATTCTGGAGTTCTAGAGGCGATGAAGTCGTACAAAGCTCTTTCAGCATCTCCTTGGTTCCTGAAGCATTTTTCGCGAAGAAACTGGCTGAAATGTTTGAAAAGGTGATAGTCTGTAGGAGAAAGATCTAGTGAGTACGGTGGATGAGGCAACATTTCATATCCCAGTTCGTTTAACTTCAGCATGGCCTTTCTTGTAACATGTGCACAAGCGTTGTCGTGCAGAAGAATTGGCTCCTTTTTATTGAGTAATGGTGGAAGTTTTTTTGTAGTTCTTGGTTCATTTGGTCAATTTGCTGACAATAGTCTTCTGCTGTAATTGTTTTGCCTTGTTCTAAGAAGCTGTAATGAATAAAACAGTACGCGGACCACCAAACAGTTAACATGACTTTTTTTGTGTAATTTTGGCTTTGGGAAAGGCTTTGAAGCCTCATGGAAATCCAACCACTGAGCTGAACGTCGCCGGTTGTCGTATAGGATCCATTTTTCATTGCACGTTACAATTCAATCCAGAAACGGGTCGCTTTGATTACGCAAAAGCAGAGAAGAACACACGTTAAAACGACGATTTTTTTGATTTTCGTTTAATTCGTGCGGCACCCACTTGTCATTTTTTCACTTTCCAGATTTTCTTCAGATGGCGAACAACTGTTGATTGGTGAGCGTTGAGTTCCTCACCGACTTCCCGTGAATTTTTATGCGGGTCGGCATTTATTAGCTTCTTCAAATGGTCGTCGTCAACTTGTGATGATCGACTACCGTGTTCTTTATCTTCAAAGCTCTCGTTTCAACTACGAAACTTAGAAAACCAACGTTGTACTGTTCATAAATTAGTGGTATGTTGTCCAAATACATTGTTAATATTCCGAGCCGTTCCTGTCGCTTTTAAACCTAGTTTGAAATCGTAGAATAAAATTGTTCTCATTTCCTTCCTTTTTAACATTTCTAAAATAAAATAAATACACCTTAAATTAACAACAATAATGTCATATTTTGTATCAAAATATAGATTAAAGTTTAAGCTTGAATAAATATGAATCCATTTATTAATGATTTTCTAAATATTTCAAATAATGAATATTAAATACATTAAAAACGACATTTCTTTTGCATCAACCTAATATACAAATTAGACTTAAAGCGTTTGAAATGAAGTGCTATAGGAAAATTCTAAAGATCCCGTGGAAAGAAAAGAAAACAAATGACTTTGTTTGGAGGTGAGTGACAGAAATACTAGGTGAAAGACCGGAATCAATAGAAGAGATCATCAAGAGAAGGAAGCTGAAATTCTACGGTCATCAAACAAGAAAACAAGCACAAGCAAATGTTATGATTGAGGGAAGTGTGGAAGGAGAAAGACCAAGAGGAAGACCAAAGAGGCCATGGATGGACGATTTAAAAGAATGGACTGAACTGAGTATGGAATGTCTGAGAAAAGAAACTACAAATAGAAAGATGTGGCGAAGGCTTGTTTATAATTGAGTGCACCCACGGCCCAACGGCTAAGGTCAAAAAGAAGAAGAATATACAAATTAAAACTAGAAAAATTAATTGAATATAGGAGATCTAAATTTTTCAATAATTATGTAAATATTGTTTCCAAATGTTTGGCGACTTTTCATATGAACACATTATAATAGTGCCAATATATGTAAAAATGTGGAGACTGATTCGTTTGAATAATGGAAATCATAAAACTCACTTTTGACAATTAAAATACGGATTGTTAGAGAAAAGAACTTAAATTTAGTAAATTTGTAATCTAAATTCTTTCTTAAAATATAAAGAATAGAAATAAAAAGTTTAGAATTACATGATAAAGTTATATCAGTAATTAAAATTCAAAACAGAGAATACAAAGAAAAAGTTGTTTAGATCAATAAGGTACTTTGTACTCGAATGTCAGAACAATTACAAAATCTTTATATTCGGATTGCCGTTGATTTAATAGTATTTCGGTATTAGATTAGTAAGATATTGTTTCACCTTTGAAAATCAATATTCGGTACGACTTGTCGGGCTCGGTACCAATTATTTCAGTATAAGAGTGTTAAGAAATCGTTACACCATTAAATATAAATATTCTGTGTACTTTCAAATAAACAACACGACTCCGTAATTTTCTTCGGTATTAATTACTGATATAATAATAATTTTGAATTATGAATTATCTATGACTATACCAAAAATTGATTTAGTCATATATAATTCAAAATCTATAATTTAATTAAATAATAATCCTAACAATAGACTTTTACACTCCTTAACTGGAGGTGCTCACTAAGAATGGGACTGGAACGAAGAGGAAAAAACGTAACGCAAATAAAAAATAATGATAATTTTATACAAATAGTATGAAAATAAATATATGTAAATAATATGTAATTTATATACATAAATACAATTTTATTTAAGAAAAAGGTGTTTCTATATTGTAAATTAATTTTTATTTTCATTTCAATCACTCTAATTTCAAAGAAAGGCTGGATTAAATTAGGTATAAATTTTGCGTTGGCGTTCATAAAGTAGAAAGAATGTAAAAGGAAAGGTAAAGCTCTTAATAGAAATTAAAAATATGATTCATTAGGTTAAAGATATTTTGAAAAAAAATATTCTCAAAATTTAAATAATAATTTTTAAAAAAATAACTTCAATCTATTAAAAAAAGATATATAGTTTTTAATTTCACTTAAATTTTCATTTATGATTTATCAGAAATTATTTATTTTCCTTCAAAGTAAATCAAATTTATTATTAAATAATTTTCCGAGATCCGAAAAGAATTTATTTATATTTAATAATTAAATAACACTCTGAAAAGTTATGGATGACAGAATAAGATAAAAAGAGAAAATAATTTCAGATATTAAATTTGGATATTATTATTACTTTTTTTGTAAGAAAAAATTTGTTCACTTTTTTCCGTAATTGTTTTTCAAGTAAAATAATCATTTTGCATAAATAATTAATAATGATTTTTAATTAAAGAAAATAAATTTTATTTTATTTTTATTTAGTCATATTAAAAGAAATTTCTAAATATTTTTTTTATTAAAAGCTTATTATTCTTTTATATAATTATTTATATTTTTATTATAAAAAATTATTTTTTTAAACATTTTTATTAAAACAGCATTTGAATTTTTGTATTCATCTTAAATGCACGTTTTTAAATATTTTTTAAACTGAAGACAAAATAAATTTAAAAGGGTAAAATGATATTTAATGTTAAATAAAATGCGTTTTAATAACCGTAGGACCTGAAACATTTATTTTATATTTTAAGAAAAATCACCTTTGAAGCCTTGGCCTTTTATCAGAGCTACCGACTTCTTTCTTACATCCTCAAGCAGTTTTGATTGATGAATAGAAAATTTTTGAAAAATCGTTGCTCTTCGATGGCGATTTTGCATGTTGGAAATTGCTTAAATGAATTTCAATTCAATGTCTAACTTACAGTAGACCAACATTATATTACCAGGAAATCTTCTCTTTGATTGGTGGAATTGCAGAATACTCTCTGTTACTGTCGTATTGTTGTCGTACTTTCGATATGTCGACAAAATGGTACTGAGTTTTCAATATTATGTACAATAGACAAAAGTCGAGTAGGCTTAATGTAAATAGGAATACAATATATACATTTATATATATTTAATTTATATATATAACGTCATAAAGTATGAAATTTGTAGAACTAAAGTCATACGTTTATTGATAATTTACTTAATAAATATTTAGGTCATTCATTTAAGTATGCCAATATAATCGACAAACTATTACCATTTGAGAGGTAGCGTGTAAAGACCCTTTGAATAAAAATTTGGTGGGCGAGAATTTATAAATTACTGGTAAGCCATTTTTACGACATCTTCGGAATTGAATTTTATTCCTATCAAATTGTTATTTTAATTTCGAAAGAGATGGTACTCAGTTTGGGATAGGTCTAGTAAGCATGGAGGAGAATTTAGAAGTTCTAACTCAAGTTTTGTCATGATCTTAAATGCATTGACGTTGTCATGGATCAAGATGGGATTCGAAATGTATATAAAACATTGTTGTTTTCCTTTCAGTTTCCATATCATATCTTTCAATTGGTTTCTGTAGACATATGCTGTGATCGACGAACCAGGTATTATGAAGGCACAATGGATTACACCTGCGGCATACTACCAAACACTCCCAATCACCTTCTTTTGATGAATTTTATGATTTGGACTGTCTTTGGATACTTCATTAGCGTCCACCCAGCATTCTGAATGTTGATGATTATCTAATTGGATTCACTTTTCATCACAAGTAACGATTTTATTCAAAAAGTGACCACATTTATAACGAGAAAACATCAAAATTCTTTTGTCTCGGCTGTTTATTCAACTCATGTGTAATTTACTTATCAGACTTTTATACTTTACTAATTTCAACCAAGCGATTCAATATTGTTTCCCTTGTAGCAGCAAACTTTAGCGTATAATTCATGAACACTTTGTCATGGATCCGACTCCACAATTGCCTTAAGTTTGTTATTGTCTACGTTCGTTTCTGGGCGACTCCGAGACTCATTATTGAGGTTAAAATTACCTTTCACGAATTTCTTGAACCAATTTGAGTGTGACCGGAAAAAAGCACATGCGAAAAAAATCTCATAGTTATGAAAGCGAATATGAAAAAAACACATTGTTATATTATCAATTTAATTTAATGATAAACAAATGCAACCAAAAATAAGTAATATTTCATAAAGTCTAAAATTTATTCAGAACCGACAGAAAAAAATTAATGAACAGAAATATAAGCTATTGTGGATTAGCTATTGTCCTTAAATAAGATAACTTATCCTCTGTTTCATGATATTAATCCACTGTACTGGCTATAATCGCATAGAGTTTTCTGTATTTCCTTTTAGTTGGTTCCAGTTGGTTAGCTTGTGAGTTTACTAATGTTAGCTTATGGTACGCTAAATCTCTTCTCAATCTATAGAAAAGAATACACACTCGGATGACTTGAATGAAATTTGGAGTTAAGTGCATTGTGAAACCATTCGCAACAATTTGTTGGTCTTGGAGATTGATCAAGAGTGCATCGTAGTGATTCCATGTTGTAATGTGAAATTTAGGACTTCTTCCGGCGGCACCTTGTATATATGTCGAACAAAAATAGGTCGGTACGTCGTTAAATCTGTCTTCATCTGGAAAAGTGCTTGTAAGGATATTAATATTATCTTGCACTTCTTCTAATGGCACGAATGACAATGCAACCTCTGATTTTAACTTTAATTGTGTGTCAATGTTTGATTCGAATTCCGATTTTAGACCGGCTGCATTAATTCTCCTTATAATGCTTTGGCACAAATGAAAATAACATCTGGAAAAATACATATTGCAGCATTCATGCAAGCCTCCTCAAAGTGTAAAAGTATCTTTTCTGGCGCCATATTTGGAAACAATCTTTATAAAATATTAAACATCTCCGAGCATGTTGCTTCATTCTTCTATGTCAGCAGTACATAAACACATAGTGGATAAAAATTTCTTACTTTGGCATGGGCAGTATAAAGTTGATAAATAGAAGTATACCTTATAAAATTGTTAATAATTTTTTTAAAAATTAACTTTAATTAATTATTTAGAAATTATATTTTACTTATAAAAATTCTTTTCAATAAAATTTTGATTTAAAATATTTTAGATAATTTTAATTTTAAAATATTTAAAAATTCACCACATCCTAAAAAATTCAATTTTATTTTTCGTTTTACTTTTATAAATACGTTTTTTTCCATATATGCTTTTTTCCTTGTGCGCATTTTTCCGAGTCCGCTTTTTTCCTCTGCGCTTTTTTCCACACACCAAATTTGAGACTGAATGCTGTATAGAAGCATTGTATCTAGTGCTGCCAATTCCAGGATCCTGGATAATATTTCGAGTTTTAAATCCCGGGGATTAAAAGATTTAGGATCCCGGGATTTCGGGATTTCAGGATTTCAGGAAAAGTTGTTTCCATACTTATGAATTCGATTTTAAAAGTAGAAGTTAGGGCTTGTAAAGCTTAATTATGAATTTGATATTAATTTTATACCTTACTTGATATCTTTTTTAGGTGAATAGAGACCTTTTTTTGGACTCAATTTTTTTAATCTAATAATAATAATTTAATAATAAATTATACAATAAAAACTAAAAAAAAATTTATAAAAAAATTGATCACTATTTAAATTTTGACTTTTTGGCAAAATTTCCCATATTAATCAGTTAAAATTTATAACTAATTTATAAAAATTTTTAAAAATTTTATTACTTATTAGAAAAATATCACCAATAATAAAAAAAATTGAAGAAAACATGTGACATCTCGCTCCAGATCTCGCGACTATCTCTCCATTCAGGCCACGAAACGATTACAAAAACCCTGTAAAAAATTAATTTTTGATTCCCTTCAAGTCTTAAATTTTGTTGGTCTGATCATTCAAGGAGATTCGAGCATGTCTTGCTAACCAGAAATCAATATTAGATAATTTGACTTTTTCTCCTATCGATCTGATTTATTTAAATCTTCTTTTTGTACTTCTATTAATTTATTAGGTGTACAACTAATTAATTTCGTATTTGTTACGAAATAACCTTATATTCGTATTTGTTACCTCATTTCAAATTTGTTACCTCATTTCGAATTTGTTACTAACCTCATATCTATTTATGNAGTCAATAGTCAATTTTATTGAATTTTAGTAAACACACAAATTTTTTTTATTACAGTCAAAATGTCAAATTACGTTCCAACAAAACAGCATTTGCGGGGAGGTTTGCTTTTGTTCTTTAATTTAAGGAAAAGTGCAACAGAAGCACATCGTTTACTCTCACAAGCTTATCCTGAATATGCTCCAGAGGTTAGAGTATGTCAGCAGTGGTTTTTACGATTTAAAAGTGGCGATTTTGACACAGAAGACAAAGAGCGATCATGTCCATAAAAAAAGTTTGAAGACAAAGAATTGGAGGCATTACTCGATCAAGATCCATGTAAAACTCAAGAAGAACTTGGAAAAACATTGGAAGTCACTCAACAAGCCATTTCTAAACGTTTAAAAG
>MQRK01224565.1:17437-30283 GCA_001938485.1 Girardia tigrina | reverse complement strand
GGGGGGGTTGTGTGTCGAATGCCCATTTTTCCCCTACTCATTACAAAGTGCTCATGAATTATAGCTTATGTTTCCTGTTACAATGCAGACAATATTGAATCACTTTGCTCAAATTGATAAAGTGTAAAAGTTAGACAAGTGGATTTCAAATGAGCTGAATGAAAAGCAGAAATAAAAGGTTTGGATGCTTCTTTGATGATTCTTTGTCGTTATAAATTATGATCAATTTTTGAATCAAATCGTCAATTGTGTATCCAACATGATAATCGCAAACGTTCAGCAAGCTAAGTGGACACGAATAAAGCACAAGAGTTATCAAAAGAAGCTGATGGTTAGCGTTTAATGGTCAGCCGCATGTGTAACCCATTACGACTTCATAAAACCTGGTTCGTCGATCACAGCAAATGTCTACTGCAACAAATTGAAGTACAGCCGCGTTTGATAAACAGGTGGACTCCCATCTTGCTCTACGACAATGAAAAACCACATACTGCACTTAAAACCGTGACAAAATTACAGGAACTTGAGTTGGAACTTCTGCATCATCCTCCATACTCACTAGACCTTGCACCAGCTGATTACCATTTCTACCTTAATTTGAAAAACCTTTTCATAGGAAAAAAATTCAATTCCGTATATATCGTAAAAATGGCCCTCCAGGAATTTAAGGATTCTCACCCACCAAATTTTTTTTCGAATAACCTCAACAAGCTGCCGCTCAAATGACAAAGGTGTTTCGATAATATGTGTGTATACTTTGATGAATGACATAAATATTTGTATTGGTAAATTAGCAATAAACTTTGACTTTAGTTCTACAAATTTCATACTTGACGACCTAATATTAGCGTTGCATTAGCAAGAAACTTATTCGAAAGCTGGGTTGTTTTTTAATAAATTATAATATCTTATTATTTTAATTCCATGTGTTCGTGAAATGATTTCCTTTTTTATTATTCTTGACTTTCGTTTACAATCTGGCCTCTCCGTGACACAAAAGCAGCTTTCATATCAATAAATATGCCAACATAAATAATTTTCACTTAAATATTCATTCAATCCTCTATAAATATAAATACTTGATGTGATGGGAAATAATTGATAAATGTTTCAAATTTATTTTCCCTTTAATTTGTACGACTGTTTGCTGCACATTGTAAATATTTCTACCTGTAAACATATGTCTAAATTGTAGTTCTACCTATCTACAAATAAAGAATTTATAAATCATTAATGTGTAAAGACATCTGTGACAAGAAATTTAGCTTGGTAGTAACATCAGCAAATCAGAGTGTTGATGCTAATTTCTTCATCAACCTCCATCATGAAAATGGTGAAAGATGACACAAACTTAGATTTCACCTAACACAATTACAATACATTCTCCACCAATTTGGCACGCAAAACGAAATATATTATTGAGAAACAAGAAGTAGTAACATTCATCCAAACATATTTGAAAATGTTTGACGGTACACATTGCAGTTACTAAAAATGACCTGCGCAAGCAACAAATATAGCGCATAGTTTTTTACCTCTTCTGCATCGTTTAATATCATATTATCCATACCAACAACCAACAGTCACGGATCACAGAAGATGTTGGATTGTTGCCAGCTTATGATTGGCATCAACGAAGATTATGTTACTGATGGATGATGTTTCTTGCTATTTAGTTTTGATTTTTGTATATTTGATCAATCACCATAATTTCCGGTCACACCAAAGTATAAACTTATGTAAAACGAAATATTTATTTTTCATCATTCAGAAGGAAATCAAATTTACTGAAATCTTACTAAAATAATGCCTATTTTTTAGAGAGCGACACATCGTATCATACATCTTTAAATGTGGTCGATGCATCGAAAAATCTTCATCGTTAAACGATGCATTGGAAGAATAACAGTAAAATATAAAACAGCTAGATTCAAGTATAATATTTTATTTGGTCATTGATATTTGCTATTGTGATACAATAATGGCAATGAAAATTTACAGAGAAGAAAACAAGAAACTGTCTAGGAAGCGACGATGTATCGTTTAACGATGAGTCGATCAATCGTGTTCGATGCATGGAACACGGTTAATCGAACAAAGATGTATCTGAACGATTTACCATGTGTTATTTAAAAAATATTTTAAAAAATGGTATAAAGTTATTTACATTACTTGTTTTTTAGATTTCCGATTATTTTCCTTACTGTAACGTTCAAACCCATACATTTTTTAACATATAATGAAATCACACATTTGTTCACTTATACAATCACTCAACGATATAAATACTACAAAAAATGTTATTATAAATTCCGCAACGAAATTTACTAGAAAAAATATTATCACAAATTCGGCGATGAAATTTACTAGAAAAAAACTGAGTCACTTTAAAAATATTGAGTATTGTAGTGTCGAGATTTTAATTTTGACGACAAATTGAATGAATATTGAAAAGTTTTCGACGTTCGAATTTTGACGATTTGATTTAAAAATTCGATTGTTAAATTATAAAAAAACAGACTAAATAAAAATTTAGATTTTAATTTAGCTGTTTTATATTCTAATGTTATTCTTCCGATGCATTGTTTAACGATGAAGGTTTTTCGATGCATGGACTCATCGTTAAACGGTACATCGTCGCTCCCTACTATTTTTCATCTATACCTTCAAAGGATCTGTTTTCATTCAACCTTTGCCGTCATTCTGGTACAAAATCTCTGAGACTGTATCAAATGATCAGAAGAAAGATGTGAATTTTGTAAGTCTCTGGAAATTATTTTTTTACTTCAGATCTCCGTTTGGTTTTGCTAAATTAAACAAAACATTTACTAACGAAAGGTCGGAATGAATCACATTAAAAATTATATGTGCATTTTCTGTGATTCTCATTTGAAACATCTAAAATTAAGGTGATAATTTTCTGCAAAAGGGCAAAATAAGGTCAATTTGCTGAAATATGTAAACAAGAAAAAATGAATTAGTTATTCTGCGGTTTCTGACTTGCAATGCACTCAGTTTGGTGGGTTATAATGCCACAAAGATAGTGAGTAATGTAATTCAAAGAAGGGAAGCGAGAGACGAATATGAGAACGGCTTTGTTCAGATATAAAGTCAACTTTGTTCTAGGTTTTCATGATCGAAATAGATTGAATTATGTGCTTCCAGCGAATGATCGCGTGATTCACTTCCCCAGGGAGCTGATCCATAAATAAAGATCTCTGTCAATAAAGATTTATATCTCTATTTGACAGTACGAATTTCGATTTTTTGTATTAAGAAAATATTATTATTAGTGCATTCATTTCACATCAGCGAGAATCTTAGTGCTTTCATTTTCGTTAAGAAATGTTTTTATATATTATTAATAAATCTTTTTCTGTGTTAAAACAAATATTTCAGTTATTTCTCGATCGCAATTAATTTTTTTTCGGTATTACTTACACAGATTTACGAACTGAAATGTATCCACATTGCTTTCGATATGCTTGCGCTCAATACTTTGCCCTGATTGCCAAATATTGTATCTGTTTTCGTTAAATAAACACAAGATGCTCCAGTCTTATCTATTCCTGTTTGTAAGTCGCATGATTTCCTATTTCATGTCTTAGGAAAATCTGAGATTTTTGTTAATAGGTTCTGTTTGACTGAGATTGTACATCTTGGGTTTTAAAAGTCGGTTGGAGAAACCAATATGTTTCGTAATACCAATTATACAGTTTATGTGAATCTCCTTGAAATTCTTACCTGCCTAAGACTTAAAGAATTCTAGAATTTTTTGTGCAATAAACCTAAATGTTAACGTAGAAAATTGTTATCTTTTTCTTCACACGTTATTCTCCATGATTAAATGTGGATCATCGAGTTAGATCTATGTTGTCTAAAATAGAGGAACAGCAAATTGCACACGTAACATTCCTCACATTTCTTGGGAAATAAAAAGACCGGCAATCGTATAAGAAGATGAGCAATTTAACAGAATTTTATTCTCATGTAAGAGAAGAACCGACCGAAATACCGTGTATTTTCAAAACTTGACTTAGTTTTCTCTTTATGCCTCATTGATAGATTTCTTGTCACGTATGCTAATAACATTATGTTTTGCATGAAATTAAGTCTCATTAAATTGCTGCAGTGATCATTGAACTCGGTTAACAGTCACCTCGTTTCACTAACCCATTATAGCCCAGTGTCCTATTTATAGGACAATTCGAAAAACATTTTTGTGTATTTATGTAGTTTTTATTTTTTAATTAATTTCATTACTCTTTAAGTTACGTCCCAATAAACTTTTGTTCAAATTTTGATATTTTATTTCTTAAAAATTTCCCAGTTATTTTACTCCCAATAAAATCGTTTCACCAAAACAATTACCGTGTTTTCTGGTAGATAACGCGCACCTATTGTATAACGCACAACTCTTACATTTTGACATCCATTTTTATATATAGATTACGCGCATATCAGGCATGGTGGTATACTTAAGAGGTATATATCGTTATCACCAGTACATGATTCACAATTCATATTTTAACAAAATTTAACATTTTTGTATAGATAACGGTGCGCGTTATCTACCGGAAAATACGGTACTGTTTTTCTTGGTTTTTAAAAGTTAATACTTAATGGATTAAATTAAAAACTTTAAAATATGCATTCGTCGCGGAGATTTTTAACAATTCGTCGCAGGACAATTAATTTTTTTAATTATAAAAATGAAAGTTTTATATTTTTATAATAAAAAATTGAAAAATAAAAACTTTTTTAAATAAAAAAGAAATTTTTGAAAATCGAACCGAGATTGCAATCACAAACGGTCATCACAGATTTTAAACAGGCTGCAATTAATGCATTCACTAATGTCTCCTGTAGAAGTTGGCTTCAAGCTCGACGATTGAATTAGGACGTCCGCGGGCTCGGTCGTCGACGCAGGATCCTGTAACGCGAGTGGGCAGAGACTGATCGTCATTTCATAAAATTTACTCCTTTTTGATGACGCTTGAATATTGTCGTATGGGCCGTCATCACACCCATTCATGTCCACGAATAAATATTATTATGGTCGGCCAAAATCTGCAAACAAGTTCTTAAAGTCTTCCGGGACAGTTGAATAATGTTCCCGGTGCAGCAGATCGTATTGATGATGTTCCGAGTGGCCGCTTTATCGATTATATTAGTGAGATCTCTGGCGGCACTGTCCACGGTGCCACCCATGTCAGAATTGATCGCGTGTTGCCGCCGGAAATCGCAACTCGATCGTGTCATTCTCGGCAAATCGGTCGCTTGTTGTCTTGATAAATTATCGATGTAGAAATAACTTCCATTTTTCATTATTTCCGGATATTTGTCGATAATATCGAGTGATTTGAGAACGTCGATAAAGCTGATATTAGATGCCACATTAGTGTTAGAAGAACTCGTGGTTTTTATTGAACAAACAATCGAATTTTCATTGAAAATCAAAAACAATATCAAAACCAATTTGAAACAGTAAAGTAAAAATGAAGCATAATTAATGATATCAATTTTATTTTTTGAAAATTGCGACAATATTTTTGTGAATATATAAACTATTAGAGGTTCTAGGGACATCGTCGGAATTATTACTATGATATATTTCTAACATCAAAACTTTTATTATACCACATAAAAAATGTTTAAATCTATTATTTAAACAAACTTATTATTTTTTTGAGAAACAATTTTGTTTTATAAATCTTTAAATTTAAAAAATTTAAACCGATATAAATAAAAATACTTATAAATATTCATATTTGATTTTTTTCATTACTTTTATAAATCAATTTTAAATTACGATAACATTTTAAAATATTTAATCGTTTCATTTAATTGTATTATTTTTTTTAAATCGTATATAAATCCATATAAAAATTATACATTTTACTTTTTATATTATATTAAAAACTCACAAAAATTTTTTATTATTAGCAATTTAATTGATCTTCTTAATTTTCGTAATTTTATTTTTTTCAAAAGTTACATATTTAATTATATAAAAATTTTAATTTGTACATATTTAATATAACCTTCTTTCAAAAATTTTCATAGCATTTTTAATTCTAATATTTTATATCTAATATTTAATTCTAATATTTTAGTACATATAAATTTAAGTTTTATTTAATATAACCTTCTTTCAAAAATTTTCATAGCATTTTTAATTCCTAACATAAACAATTTGTTTTTAATTAACAATTAATTTACAAAATTAATTTGTTCCATTGTTGTGGGTTAAGTTTTATTTGAAAAATTATAAAATTGGTAAATAATGTAGTATTTTTTTATGAAAAAATAATAAAACGAATGTGGGTTAATTTGTGTTCACTACATCTCCAGTCCACAAATTCATGGTTGCCACTTTCACTTCGGACAGTGCATCTGGTGTAAAGTTCAAGAGTATGGTTATGTTGGAAGGTACAACAACGAGTTAGACTATGCGATGTACATCTGAATGCTATTCGCTCTGGCCTATGTTACCAATGACGACAAATTTCGCATCTACGAAGAGCTGATAGATCTCGATTCGTTTCCAGAAATCGATCAACTTCTCAACTTCTCAACTTCTTTGAGGACACATTCATTGGAAGACAATGAAGACGACGAAGAGGTGGTGCTCGTTTTTCATCTGATATATGGGACTGCTACCAAGCTGTCCGTGATAGCATTCCTTGCACTAACAGCGCAGTTGAAGGATGGCGCAATGCATTGACACGGATACTTCAAATTGCACACCCAACTCTGCAGAGGTTAGTAGTCAAACTTCAGGAAGAACAGAACATCAACCAAATAAACGTTAATCGAATGCCTGCAGGTGAAGATCCTCCTCTGAGAAAAAAGAAATGTCGAGATCTGGATCGTCGATCGCGCACTGTTGTACTGGATTATGACAATCACACATCAATCGATTACTTACGGAGATGCAGCCATAACATTAATTCAGACACCTTGTAACGATTTTGTTAAATTTTATTTGATAACATTTATTGTATTGACACTTATTTGTGTTAAATTATTTTTATTATCACGTATTGTGTATCATGCGACAGATTGTCCGCGACGAATTGTCCGGTTACCAAAAAATGTACTAATTAATTTTCACTTTCATGTATCACATATTTTATTATTTTTTTGAAGAGAAAAAATTGTCAAATGAACAACTAAATGCAGTCTCCATTCTGGTCAGTAATATACAAAAGGTTTTCCTAGCTACTATAGATACTCGTCGTTTATTGAATCATTTTCTAGATGATTTCATTGTATATCTATCGTGACATTCGTTATGACCGTAGATCTAAAATCTTTGATAGTGGTTCAAAGACTTTTAGTAGCAAAATCCATTTAAGAATCCCTTCTTTGAATGCTTTTTTTAAATGATATCAAATTGTGCAGTAACGAATTTATTAATAAGTTAGTAAAATATTTATGGGATTTTAAAGAGTTTGTTCCCTGATTTTCCTATAATGAATACTTGACCTCTCACAATATTTTCCGTTCACACCAAATATGTTTTCATTTGCGAAAAAGTTTAAATTTGGTCTTTATTAGTACGAAGGCAGCATAACAGTAGATCATTTTACGGGATGGACGAATTTTACTTTACTTCTTTTACTATCAAGAAATTTATGTACTGAAAGTGAACTCCTTAAATGTTAAAGATGGATTTCTGTTACTTTGTTGAAAAAATCTTGATATTGCAAATTGTAAATAATTGTTTCAATAGAAATATTATTTCATGATTTTTTTCTCTAAATGTTTATTAGAATTTATTTAAATATTATTTTTCTGTTTCTAGCAGCACGAAGTAATACTCTGAACAGTATCGGAATAACAAGTTCGGTTATAGAAGATCTGAGTCCGCGAGAATGGGACAGTTTAAAAATAACTTTGGATCAAATATCAACCCATCTTAGGGAAGAAAGAATACGAGATAATAGACCTGAAAATCTTGATTTAATGACTCCTGAACAGGTTATATATGATATGAATACTGACAATGAAAAATATTAGCTATTTGTAAAAATAATTTAGAAAATTAAAGATTTTACAAAGTTTAGTATAATTTGATTTCATTTGTTGATAATTGTATAAACAATTCATATTATTTTTCTTCAATCAAAAAAATCAAATTGTAGTAATCGTTTCCTTTTATTGGGTTGTTTCATAAGTTCCCGCCGTTTTTTAAACATTTATTTTCAAAGAAATCAAAGAATTTTAACAAACAAAATAATGACTCAGTTAATTATATATTTAATGTAATCATAAAATTTTAACAGCAAAAATAATAACACTTCAATCAATTATGTACTCTTCTTCATTGTTCACTACTTCTTCCTATCTTTCCACCAGTTTCTTGATTCCATTTCGCCAGAAATCCTTAGGTCGAATCTCGAAGAAGTGGTTGAGCCAATTCTCAAGATGATCCTGATTTTCGAAGCTAAGACCCCTCATTTCATTTGAAAGGCAGCGGAAGAGATGGTAATCCGTCGGGGCGAGGTCTGGGGAATAGGGAGGATGTTGAAGGACCTCCCAACCGAGCTCTTGGAGTGCCATCTTGACATTTTTTGCGGTGTGTGGTCGAACATTGTCATGGAGGAGGATCACCTGACCTTGTCGATCCGGTCTTTTTTGTTGAATTGCCTCATTGACTCGATGCAATTGGGCTTTATAGAGATTATTTTCTATTGTCATGTTCTTTCCAAGAATTTCCCAGTGGATTAGACCTTCCCAATCCCACCGTACTAAAATCATTGTCTTCATCGGGTGCAGGTCTTTCTTGATCCTGGGCTTAGGCTTCTCTCATGACTCATTCACTCTTTCCTTTGCTTCATATTCACATAGAGACACCATTTCTCGTCTCCAGTGACGATTCTGTATAAGAAACGTTATCTGTGGCCATGGGTTCCTTGGTGTCGAGCGAGATTTTGAGCAGCAATGGAAAGCCGCTTATCCTTCTGTTTTTGGGTGAGGTCGTGCGGGACCCAAGATCTAAGATTTTGAGTGAAACCCATCGAGTGAAGATGGCGTGAAATTGTTGCAAAATCACAATTCATCTTTTCGGCCAATTCTCTGCATATCTGGCGGCCATCTTCCTTCAAAAGATCCCCGATTTGGTCCTCGTCCATCTCGACTGGTCTTCCGGAACGAGGAGCGTCGATGAGGTCGAATTTATCGTATTTGAACCTGGCAAACCAATCCTGAGCAGTTCTCTCAGCTATAGCGTCCTCTCCATACACGGCACAAATATCTCTGGTAGCTTCACTCGCTTTTTGACCTCGATTAAAGGCGAAAAGAAGGTGTCGAAAGTGCGATCTTTTGTCGACTTTACAATCCTTTTGACGGTTCTAAAAAAAGACAAACAAATTATATATACAAAAACGATTACTTTAATCTTGTAGAGCATAGCACGGGCTTTCTAATGGTATATAATACTTTGCCAAACATCAAAAAGTCTTTGTAGAACAAATAGTTTCATGTAACGGCGGGAACTTATGCAACAACCCAATATTTTTTTAAATAACTTTGTTTTTTGTTGAAAAAAGCTAAGAGCTGATGTTGGCCAAGGATGATCACAGCATATCTTATGATAATTTTTTTAGAATTTGCTTTATCAATTGCCTTTTTTCAATGTATATTTGAAACCACTTCCAAAATTTATTAGCAGTGTGATATAGTCAATCGCTATATAACAATTAGTATCAATCTCCACAGGGTCTTCTTTTCCAGCTTTGCGTTCCATGCGCGCTCGGTTAGCTGTAGTTTCGCTAGATAGTAGATAAAATTTATAAGAATTTCGTTAATTCATTCGTGTACAATGGGGCGGTATTATTGCATAATGAGAAAAAAGACGTGAAATATAAAAAATAATTTATTTGAATAGGAAGTTGTACTTCCCATAGCACGTAAAAGTTTTGTAACATGGCGACACATGCTTTCAGGCACACCAGAACAAATGTTACGTATGGTACAGGAGGAAAATCATATTTCCTGACATGCTTCCCACAATGCCTCCTTGGGAACATTTCGCTTTCGAACCTCACGTTTCAACAGGTTCCAGACTGTCTCTATCGGATTCAAATTAGGTCTGTTTCCAGGCCGACTACTCGATTATTCCATTGTCCTTCAAGTGTAATCGCGTTTTTCTCGAGGTATGGCATGGGGCGTGGTGTTATTGGAAGATTCACTCCTCAGCGCCATTCCAATTCTCTGTCTGTGGGAGAAGACAGGTGTCAATGAATTGACAGTATTGTTTGGATGCCATTGACCCTTCCATCCTGTGTAGATGTCCAAGTCCTCTGCTGGAGATGCATCCCCAGATCATCATTCGAGGAGGATATGCCTGCCGACTTTGCACATGGCCTTTTTGAATAAGCTCTCCAGCACTTCTTCGAACAAATTAGCTCCTGTGGCGACCTGCTTCCATCATGGTCTCATCAGCAAAGACAAACTACAATGAAACAAGATCAAGAGAATATGTTCCATGTAATAAGAATAATAACATGTAATTTATGTACTCATTACCTTGCTCCATTTGTCTGCTGTCCAGTGCGCACGTTGCTTTGCCTTCTGAAATATTTTAAACAAACTGTCATCATCTACAGTTGACGGTTAACCAGATCTTTATTCGTTTTTCAGATCGAAATTGCATTCTTTAAATTTTCTAAACCATCTCTGACACTTTCGAACACCCAGAGCTCCAGGATAGACGGCATTAATTTTTCTTGTTGCCACTGTAGCATTTTTTCCTTTATTAAATTGTTAAAACATACAATTTTGTAAATGGTCTTCGGAGAGTTGATAGCTTGCCATGTTTTTTCTTCTTATCCAAATTAATTATACCTTCTACAAAATATTATTAAATATATGATATATAAAATAGAAGTGTTGAAATCAATATTACAAACTAATTACAAATCAATAATAAAAAAACGACATTACTTATGACATGACCTAATATAACGACATAATAATAAGTATAATGATAATATAATAATAATAATTATTATTGTCACTTTTCCCTTTTCTGGTTTGAATTTTAAACGATTTTTTTGTCCAATAACTTAAGTCTTAGTGTATGCATTAGGAATCGATCTATTATAATATAATATTGTCATACGTACATATTGTTAATATATACAATAATATATATATAATATATTAGTATGGTCATATAGTTTCAGAATCATCTTTTGTGATTAACCGTACAAAAACATGTTTCATATTCTTTTGTCTCTGTATCACGAAACATATGATCATCGTCAATTCCTTTAAGTCTCATTAGTCTATTATATTTAGTTACAATAAATAAATGAACCACAGTCATTGAAAATGGTGCCGAATGGTTCTGTAAAAAATGATTTGGTCATTATACCAACCTGATTGAAATAATCGTAAATGTATTATTTAAAATAGCGATAAAGACCTTATCTAATCTTCATCTCTAACCGTCGTTAAAATAAATGGTTATTATTGATAAAAATCGCGATTTAGTGAATTATTAGTGTCATTTAAGTGCAGATTTCGTTTAACGAAATGTCCTTTTCTGAATGAAATGCGTGTCGCCATTAAATTCCAATTCTTCGATTTCAATAGAATTTGTCCGTCATAATTCGTTTTTGATTTTTTAATTGTCTAAAATCTATTGGTTAGCTTTTCTTTACACATTTTCGTTTATCTGTATGGATCATGGGGATCTAGGAATTCAGGAAACTATTTATCTTGTAAATTTTGTATTTTAGTCATCTACAGATCCATAAAATTAGTTGAAAATAATTTCATTGCATAAACTTTTGTAACCGGTTATTATAACGAATACGAAATTAACTTTTTACTGAATTTGCATCTTTACATGTGTTAAAAACTGAGACAATTTTCATTTAATTTTTAATTTCTACTTCTAATCGATTATTCGAACAATGTTTTCTAATTCTTTTTAAAATATTTAATTTCTAAAAACAATAATTAAAAATAATAATTTAACCATATCTTTATAAAAAAAATCAGAGTAATAAAAACTTCATATAAATTTTTAAAAATGAATTTAATTTAAATCTAATTAAATGCTTTTTGTTTTTGTTTTTTAAAAAAAATATTAAATTTAATTTTAATTGTTAATTTAAAAAAATATAAACTTATCAAATTATTATTTTAATTATGTTCGACTGTAAATACAAAATAAGATCGACTGTAAATACAAAGTTAATTATGTTCACTGTAAATACAAAAATACCAATTTCCATCTGGATTGGAGAATCACCATTCTAAGTTCAACATACTCAAATCAACATGCCCAATCACTACATTTACACATACAAACAATTTAAAATATTCCTCACAACATGTACAGGGTGACGCAAAATAAACTCCAAGGTACTTTTCTATTGGATCTTTTTATCAACCTACTTTTTTATAGGTAAAGTATACATTTTTAGAATCCTGAGCGTCGCCAAATTCTGATGGAATATAAAAAAAATCGAAAAAAAACATCAAAAATTAAAAAAAAATTTTTGAAACGAAAAATTTAACAAGCTTTTTATTCCATAAAAGCATAACAACAATTAATTATCGAATTTCAACTTGTCCTCCATCTCTAAAAAAACATGCAAGCAAACGTCGTCTGTAGTCGGCCACAACGCGTTCACGAAGTGCGCGGTCTCCACGGTTTTCATTGGCAACTCCTTCAATCGCTGCTCTCAACTCATCGAGTGTGCTTGGGCGTTGTTCGCGATGATAAATTCGACCTTTCATGTAGCCCCACAACCAATAGTCACATGCTGTAAGATCTGGCGAGCGAGGTGGCCATGTAACTGGAGCAGGATGCGCCCGTGTTCT
>MQRK01224565.1:6265-17040 GCA_001938485.1 Girardia tigrina | reverse complement strand
CAATTTTTGAGGATGAAGTCGACGAACATCAAACCAATGAGGATTTTCATCGGCTCACATGATCCAGTCTTGACGATTGACGCTTCCGTCCAAATGAAAGTGGGCTTCATCCGTAAAAAAGAAGATTGTTGAGTCTGTTTGCATCTTCATCTAATCGATTCAATTCGGTTCGAGCAAACTCAATTCGAGCGGCATAGTCGGTCTCATCCAAGGCATGAGCCATTTGCAATTGATAGGGACGCATCTGTAAGTCTTCTTTCAAAATTCGCTGCAAGCTTCTTTGTGACATACGAACTGTTCCGTGATCGTCTTCTTCGCTGTCAGTGTCGCCAGTTGAAACAAATGGATTGCGTCGAGTTGATAGATGAGGATTTGCAGTAAAGGCTTCACGGACGTCTTCAATGGCTTCTTTGGTGCGAACACGTTTTGGCTTGTTCTTTCCGCACTTTTCATGGACACTTCCAGTCGCTCGAAAATTGTCAATCCATTTTACAATGACTCATTTTTCCGGAATCTTTGCTCGACCATTTCTTGTTTCACTTCGGAATCGAGTTTTGAGCTGCGCATAATCATAGGCTTCCTCAACAAGCATCAAAACGAGATGAGCCTTTTGCTGATCCGTATACGTCATTTGAATCAAATTTTAGGGTAAAACTTTCTAAGTTCATTTAAAAAGACGCTTGTTAAATTTTTCGTCTCAAAATTTTTTTTTTAATTTTTAATGTTTTTTTTTGATTTTTTTTGATTTTTTTATATACCATCAGAATTTGGCGACGCTCAGGATTCTAAAAATGTATACTTTACCTATAAAAAAAGTAGGTGGATAAAAAGATCCAATAGAAAAGTACATTGGAGTTTATTTTGCGTCACCCTGTATTAAATTAATAAATATTCAATCATTTTTTTTATTATGAATTAGGTGCATAGTTTTAAACATTTTAAAATTTGGTCTTTTTTACATTGTACAATTGTATCATGAACTATTTTCAAAAAACAATTATACAATTTCTTCCAAAATTTCTTTATAATTTTTTGACTGTATAAAACTGAAATCTAATATATCAAAAAAAGCGTACCCAAAGGTTCTGATATTCTTAGCGATGGTATAATAAAATTCTATCAATCTAACTCTTTTGTCTTCCAATTCAGTTAAAGTGATTTCTTCCGGGGAGAATATTTCGGTTTCTCTTTTGAATTCTGTTTAAATCTTTGTTTCTAAATTGACAGTTATTACTTTATATAAAAAGCGTTTCACATCTAATTGAACTGAATGATCGTCATATTTTTGTCGAATTAATTGTTTGACATTGAAAACAGTTTTGAGTTCGAAGCAGCCTGCTTCTTGGCTCCCTCTCCAATCAATCTTTCTGTGTCTTCGAGTTTAACAAATGATGGAGTGATAATGTTTTTTGATCGTTTCCAATAATTTAAACTTTTCCAAGTTGGAAAACACCGATACAGGTTACTAAATAAATACTCACAGCGGCCAACATTCTGTATTAGTTTGATATTTTTAACATAAAACTTTATTAACAGTACTTCTGTAATTATCATTTAATAAAGAGTAGCGGAACTTGTTTGTAATGGGAAAATATTTCTTTAAAAAGTATAACGACGATATTTAAGTAGCAAATTTATATTTTTATTGACAATTAATTGAAGTCATCAGTATAACTGTCATCGTCACATTGTCTAGAAAATGACATCAATTTTACATCATCTGATATTGTAATTGTGCAATCAATGATTAATTATGACATTTAAACACACTCAGAAAGTTTGTCAAGAACCCTATTGGCCTATTATTCTTAAAAATGATTAAAGGGTAGCTCTCCCAATAATTATTAAACAACTAAGCAGCATTTTAAATGACTTTTTGATATTTTATGAGAATTGCCAACCTTTCTATGTACTAAATTATTACTTCCATTTACATCACGAATGTTGTCTTGTATTCTCATACAGAGATGATGGAAAGTCTCTCCAATGTTTATGACATTACATCCATTATACATATATCCGAATACAGACCAACTAGAATTTCCCATTTATTAGTAAACACATACGTTTGCGATATTATCTTTTAATTAAATGAATTATTAACACTTATCTGACCTCATTTTTACTACCCTTTTTTGGAAAATATAAATTTTCAATTTTTATTCTTTTGATAAGTTTTATAAAATATATTTTGTAATTGCGTCTTAAATGTCCATTTTTTAAGACGTAATTTTGTTTATATATTGTTAATTAGAATCATTCGAAATTTCAGATTGAATGTGAAAAAGTAACGATGCAAAAGGCTTTACTTAATTTTGAATGTAAATATGGTCGAAGAAAGAATCCAAATGCAATTCAGTTAATGAGACCGTTGTATGATCGGTACAGACAGGTTAAAAAGCGATTAAATCAAATTAATGAAAGCTCAGGACAAGATTCCAAACACTTAGTTCAAAGAACATTAGATAACCGAGTAAAGTCTAATATGTATCAATCTGCCTGGACTTCCGATAAACCCCTCTCCAGTGGAATAACACCAAGTAATTATTTTAACGCTGGACCAACAAACAACTTATCCATAATTATGCCATCAAATGTACAATTTGAGAACAGTGACATGGGTGAAGATTCAGTAAGTTTAGGCCAGATGAAACCTGACGTAAATTCAAGAGCACCCAATCAGTCCAAAGTTTCACAGTCACAAAAAAGAAACTCGAACACATTTCAGTATCGTAAATCGAACATTCCCAATGATTTCAATAATAATAATAATATCCTTAACAAGTAATTTGGATATTTTTTCAAAACTTCTAGTTAGATATTATAATCAGTTCAAGAATGACATATGAAGATTTGAGATTAGAACATCAAAGATTACTAAAAGACAAAAGAGAATTACAGAGAATATTGAAGGATTTCGAAAACACTTTTGAAAGAGAAACCAGTATGTTTTGTTATTTTTTTTGTATAACTAGTTTATCTGAAATTCTATATATAATAAATTCTATAATAAAATAATAATTCTACAAATTTATTTTGCATTCTCGGCACGTTTCGTTCTAAATATAGCGTCTTCGGGCGTTTGTTATTTAACACTTCGAGATAAGTTATATCGTTAATTATTAAATAAATATTTTAAATTATAGCAAAATTATTCAAAAATTGTCAAACCCTATTGACAAAATGTCAAAAATTATTGAAAAAAAATATCAAAATCATTTGAAAAGATGTCAAGACTTTAAGAAAAAATGTCAAAAGTGAATGGAAAACCCTCTACGTGTTTTTACGAAATAAAAATTATATCATTATTTATTCAAATTTTTTTTATAAAAATTACACAATCAAGTCTAAAATATTTAAAAATTACTTTTAAAAATTTATATTTATTAATTAAGATTGAAATAAATTAAATTATATTATTTATTTTATTAAATCACAAAAATTCAAATTTTATACAAAAATACGATTTTTATAACAAATATTAAGTTTTTATTAGTATATTTTTAAATATATTTTTAGTATTGAAATTAATATTTTTTTGGGTTCGTGATCATTGATAGAGTTCATAATACTAATACAGTTCGCGAAAAAATAAATAACTTGCAAAGAATACATACGAAAATGATGTTTTCTTCTGCATAAACAATGAGTCATAGAGACAAAGCCAAGATGTTATTACATTATGTACTGTCTGCTTTTCAGGGTGTAGAGGTCAAACGAGTACTATAATATATAAGAGAAACTGCAGCAGTTTAAATTCATTTTAATATTTTCAATGGAATGCAGCAAACGAGAACAACTTCGCATACTATATGAAGGAGGCATGTACAATGCATTTCAATCGACTGACAAACATTCCGTACAGTGTACAGTATATTAGATTGTCCTAAAAGTTCCCGGTCAATAATGAAATTAAAATTTCTTTTTGGCATTATTTATTTGATATTGAAATATATCGATTTATATATAGCATTATATGGACTACGAGATTACAAAGCTTGAAATCCGTGTGTTGCTGCGTCACTATTGGAAGAAAGGCTTGACAACATGAGATGCTGCCAAGGCAATTTGCAAAGTTGAAGATACATAAACGGTCGGAAAAAGTACGGCAATTGATTGGTTCAAGCGTTTCAATAAAGGCAACTTTGACTTCAATGACAGTCCTCGTTCTGGACGATCAATAAAATTGGATAACGATGACTTGCAAGCAGATTTGGACATGAAACCTTCGTCAAGCACTTGCGATTTGCCATTTAAGCTTGGAGTTGGCAAGTCAACCATACATTGACATTTGAAGCAGCTCGACTTTGTGCACGAGAAACCGCGTCAAGATCCACACGAACTCACCAAAGCACAGGCCGATAAAGGAGTCCAAATTTGCTGACAACTGCTACAGAATCGACGAGATGACCGCTTTAGGAAACGAATTGTGACGTCGGACGAGAAGTGAGTCTACTTGGTCAACCACAACCGAGACAAGCGAAGGGTTCCACCTGGTCAAGCAACGCCGTCAATTCCAAAACAAGATCGATTTGGCTTGAAAATCATGTTGTGTGTCTGGTGGAACTTTGAGGGAGTCGTGCACTTTGAGTTGGTTCACAACGGCCAGGCCATCAATGCAGAGCTCCATTGTCGACATCTGGACCGTGTCTATGAGAAGCTCAAGGAGAAGTACCCTGCCTTAATAAACCGAAAACGTGCACTGCTTCAGCAAGACAATGCCAAGCCACAATTGTATTTTTCATTCTTGACCGGGAACTTTTAGGACAACCTAATAGAACAACATGACACGTCTGCAAGCAGGAACAAGCTCAGGACGACGATCAGGAGGAGGACGACCACCATCTCTGGATGTGAATGATCGCCGAAGTGTGTCTGCTTTGGCTTACAAGCATCATCTATGGTCGGGATAAAACACATCAAACAAAATAGCAGAGAAAGGAGGTCCTTCTGTATCCAGCCGAACCATTTAGCGCTATCTGAAACCTAGTAGCTATCAAACGTTGATGCAAAAACGTTTTCCTAATCTCACACTACTGCACAAGAAGAAGCGAGTCAAATTCTTCCAAGAGTCTCAGGAAAAAAGCTTTGAAAACTTTTTTATAACCGATGAATCTGCCTTCTGCATCCATCGTTACAAAGCAAAGCAGTGGTCCAAGAGTGGTCGTCTGCGAAAACCAGCCCCAAAGTTTGAATATAGAGTCTTTGCATGTGGAGGGATCAGCTTGCAATGTGGAATATCATTCAAGGAACTCTAAACAGTGAGAAATATTGTCAGTTGCTGCAGGAAACTTTTTTTAATGATAGCTAATGAATATTATCCGGAAGGATGGGTGCTGCAGTAAGGTGGGGCAAGCTGCTACACTTCAAACTTTACCCAACGGTTGCTAAGAGATTACGGTATTGCCTTAGTGCAATGGCCACCAAATAGCCCCGAGCTCTCAACGATTGAAAATATCTGGCTAATCATGAAGGATCGTTTAGAGAAGAGAGAGCCATTCTCTCATGTCGTTTAGAAGGATGAAATTGTAAAGGAATGGTCCTCAATCAGTGATGACTTACGTACGTAACTAACTCTTAAAACACGCTTTGAGCTGTATATTGAGGCTGATGGAGATGTTATAAAATAATTATAAATTACTGTTTTGTAGTCTGATTTGTGGTCTTAACTTTGCATTTTGTCGGATAGAAAAAATTTATAAAGCTTCTGTAATGCAATGAAAAATCTGTTTGTCAGTTATTGTATCTCGAGCTGTATTTATTAAAAATAGATTGTGTATACAAATTAATTTTCACAATTTCTTATTTTTTTTAAATTTTATAAATAAACATTAAATTTTATTTTTAAAAATTCTGTATATATATTTTAAACTATTCATTTTTAAAATGTATAATATTTTGATATTTAATATAAGATTTATTTTGATTTTTTGATATATTATAATTTTTAAACTGAGAACTTTTTAAAATTTATTTGAAATATTTTCTTTTGTCTTTAATTTTATGCATTCATGAATCACTTCCTTTTTATTTTGTATTTAATTTTTGGAACTATTAATTCTGTTTAAATATTTTCAACATCTTCTCCTCAGTTTCATCTCAAAAGTATTTAATTTGTCATTTTAAAATTTCTTTTTTAAATAATATTCACTTATTTTTTTGGCTAAGATTGCGCTCTTAGACGTGTTATGTGTGAAACGTTAATTCAATCGAAAGATGCAGATGAAAATTTTCTTAGTAACCTGATATTCTCTGATGAGTCAAATTTCTATCTTAACGGCATTGTAAATAGACATAACTGTCCCATTTGGGGCACTGAAACACCAACCGAAACATATCAGAGGTCACAGGCTAGTGAAAAAGTTAATGTTTTGATGGGGTTGTCTTCAACTCGTGTTTATGGGCTCCTTTTTAGTGAAGGAAAGATAACAGCGCGTTTTACCTGGATATGTTAAAAAGTTGCTTTATGCCATCGTTATCAAGAACATGCAAACGGAAAGCTGTGTTCCAGCAAGATGGAGCACCTGCCCATTATTCACTGATTGTGCGACAATTTCTGGATGAAGCGTTTCCACAACGTTAGCTGGGACGATGTGGTCCATATGTATGGCCGGTCATGTCACCTGATTTGACACCACTCGATTTTTCGTGTGGGGCTATTTGAAGAATGAAGTGTATAAGAGACAACCAGAAACAATTCAGCAATTTATAAATTTTATTTGTCAAGAAGCGGCAAAAATAGATGGTGAAATGTACCAAAATGTCATTAAGTCTTTTCATGGACGCTTTAAACATTGTATTGATGTCGATGGTTATTCTGTTGAATATTATTAAATTTTAATAAATGCTTCTTTGTTATTTAAAACCATTTTTTCATAATGTTTTGCCAAAAAAAGTTTTTGCAATTTACAACCCGGTAGTTACTTTATGATCACCCTGTAGTTTGGAAATAATGTTTAAGTAAAAAATCTTTTTATAAAACCTTTGTCAGTATTAACAAGTCATTTTCAACAATTTATTAATATCCAATAACGTTATTTTAACAACATTGAAGTTCTCCATCACGTACAAGGTGCATTACTCATACAGTTCGAACCTCCTGTCTATTACTTATCCCGGTCGATTGGTTACTCTATAAAATAGAGTATATATAATGATGTCAGTTAAAAAATATCCAGATAGAAAATAAATGTCATAAGTTTCAAAGTAGAAAACAGATAATACTATCTAGAATCTAGATAGTTGTTGAAATTCGAATTAACTTATAAAGTTGTTTGACTTTTGTAGTGATAATATCACTAAAAAAATAGTTTTAGGAGACACTTATTCCATGTATTATCACCAAAACACTATTACCTGATTAATCCCGGAATTTTATTATGTGCCTTAAAATAAAAAAGCCAATTTTTATCATTTCTTATTGTCTACCTCATCGGTTTTGTCGGAGTGTGAGAATTTGAATAAATTGGACTAATCAAAATTAAATGATTTATAAAATACTTTAATGTCGAAAAACTTTGTTTAAATAAACACAAATTTGATGATTATTTAAAAAAAACTTGACATTTATTGAAATACAAATTTTCTCAACAATTCTCTTATTACTACTGGTCGTTTCATTATTGTTGTTTGGGTGCGATCGCCGCACACCTAACATTATGTTTTGTTGATATTTTATTTCTACTATGAAAGAAAATAAAATTAAATAACCCTCTTGTTGCTGATTAAGAACATTGAGTAAATTCTCATTTTAATTTTTATTACTATCACATTTAGAGTCATTACAACTCTCGGAAGATCTTTCATCGTTTGAAATCAATCATATTGGTTTATATTATTTCAATCAATGATTATTCGAACAATTTTTCTAAATCTTTTTAAAATATTTAATTTCTAAAAATATTAATTAAATATTTTTTAAACAATTGCTTTATAAAACCCAGAATAATAAAATGTTATCAAATTATTTGTAACACGCGAAAAGTTTATTTTCAAAACACTGTTTAATTGATTATATTTAAACAAAATATTTATCAAAAAAGCATATATTAAATATTTTAAATAATCAAAATATCTAATATCCAACATTATTGAAAATGAATTTAATTTAAATTTGATTAACAAATATGAAACTTTATTTTAATTGCTAATTTTATAAATATATGAACTTATCAAATTATTATTTTAATTATGTTCGAATAGTCAATCACTTTAAATTTAAAAAATACCAATTTCCATCTGGGTGGGAGAATCACTATTCTAAGTTCAACATACTCAAGTCACCATACACAATCAATACATTTACACATTCAAACAATTTAAAATATTCCTCAAATCGCTGAAATAATTCACAGCTTATAAGTGTTCTTGAAAATTGATGTTCGGAAGTTCAACCTTTTTAAAAAGGTTTAGGAAAAAAACATCGCAGGAAAAACATTGTAATTTTTTTTGTTTTGTAAATTGTTTACTAACCTTAGCTAACCCTATCCTAAAGTATTAGCAATTTATAAATCCCAAATTATTATTTTTGAGCAACAAAAAATCATTTTTATCAATTTTATTATGATAAATAATATTATAATTTTAATGAAAAATGATTAATTAAAAAAATTAATATTTAAAAAACAAAACAAAGTTAAATAAAACCAAAATAATTTTCATATTACATCATATTATACTTTAACCCTTCGTAACATGGTGTGACACTTCTGTAACAAACCCTTGTAACTCTTACAGGATCTCTAACAATTAACATATCACAGTTTAAATCACTGTGGCATATCTGTTACACACCGATCGATACAACAATATAAATTTTATATAAAATGTGATATGTTAATAGTTAGAGATCCTGCAAGAGTTACAACGGTTTGTTACAGAAGTGTCACACCATGTTACGAAGGGTTAAAAACTTTTAAATAATTTTAAATTGTAATTAAATTTTAGTAATTTTAATTATTAAATTTTGATTAAAATTATAATTTTATATTTTTGTCATTTTGAATCTTTTAGTTTTTTTGTTTTTTTTTATTTTCAATAATTTAAATATTTTTAAAAAAATTTTTATAATAGATTTTTAATTTTTAGGTCATTTTATTTTTAAAAGAAATTTTTCCATAAAGTTATTTAAATAATTTATTCCGATAAGAAAAAAATATTTTATAAGAATATATTAAAAATCAACACAAAGTCAGATAAATTCGAATAAAAATTTTTTACATGTCACAAAATTAATGTAAAGCAAAAAAATACTATAATTAAATTTTATCACAATTTTTTTATTTTTTCTGCTACGTTTTTACCGGGTCCCTTTTAAAGACAATACTGTAAAATACATAAATAAGGATAATCAAGAGAAGTTTTGATAATAATTTGGAAAATAATTCATTTTATTTATCAAATCAAATAATTAATATTTGTTTTCTCTATTTTTTAAATAAAAAATTATCTTTAGACAATTATTTTATTATATTTATTCGACCTTTATGAAATGATAAGTTTATTGAAACGTAAATCTTGTAATTTACGATTATTTATCTGTCTCGGCAATGTATGATCCTAGTATTTCATTTATCAGGGAGGAAACTGGAAAAATCAGATCGATTACCTATGGAAAGAGAGTACGCTCGATACAAAATGATTAAAAGTCGAATAAAAGAGTTGGAAGAATCTTTTGAAAATTCAGTGTCTTAGAAAACAAAAGATGAATCTAGCTTTATTTGTATCTCTATTGTACCTTCTTTTCATTTAAAATGGACGTCTCAGAGAAGTCGGAATTTTTTGTCTAAAAAAGATGCAATCTATTATATGACAGTTGGTACTTGTAATTATTGAGACTGATTTACAGATTTTGTTACTCGTGTATTCAAGCAGCAATATATTTATAAATATTTAATGCTTTGTTGTAATTGAAATGTAACTATTATCAAATATGGTTTACTGAGGAACACAGATAATTAATATAAATGATAATTGTTTCATCAAGTTCAGATATACATTTGACAATCACTACGAATGAGAAAGCATAAGGAGAACATTATACAGTCTCACCTCGTTAAGACACCCCTCGTTAAAGCATCATCCTCGAGTTTTAAATACTATTGAAAAACCCTTTGAATCGCCATTCCCTCGAAGTTCGACAACCGCCAATACAAAATAAGAACACAAATATATGGATATATACAACTTTACACCACCAAAGTTAGTGTAAGATGAGTTTTGTAAGATCCCCTTTGAGAAAAAAATGTGGAGATAAAGGAAGTTAGACTTGGATATTAATGTTGTAAAAGGAGCTACTGATACCTTGAAAATGTGAATCAAATTTTAATCATATTAATTTCACGCTGATGAAAATTCAGACGACGAAAGTCCAATGGTTGTCCCAACTGCTAAGGATGCGAAACAATCTATGTATACAATTCTGACTTATCAAGAAAGTCAACCAATGATGGATAAAGAAGTTTCTGCGGCTGTAAAGTTGTCAGCAGTTATTAATCGTTTGGCACATAGCAATTTACAACAGCCTTTTATCACAAACTATTTTAAACCAAAATAAACTGTATTGATTTAAAACAAATACAAGATTTTCTAGTAAACGGGTTATGATTTATTTTTATTTATCTATCGTAACACGAGATGTTGCAGTTTTAATAAAGATAAAGAAATGATCCGGATCAAATCACTCCCATTAATAGATTTTATAATATGTCAGAAATTAGTAAAATTAATGGTAGTTGATAGCTATATAAAGTCGATAATGCGCCAAAATATGGCGG
>MQRK01224563.1:0-14821 GCA_001938485.1 Girardia tigrina | reverse complement strand
AAATTATCAATTTAGAACGATGTCGAATGACGAGAGTTTTGCTGAGAGTTGTCCAAAAGACAATTCTAATTGTAATGAAAATAAAAGTTTGAAAAGCCATGTTGGTGTTCTTAATAGGTATAATTGAAATTGAAGTTGTTAAGTTTAGTTTTGGTTCTGAAACGGCATTTTTCCTTAATTGAAGGTTGTGTACAATTAGATAGATTATTTAGGGCAAATTTAAATGTAATATAAAAAATTAAAAATGGAAAATTGAACCAGACGAGTCATCAGATTTTTAGTTTTCTCAGGGACGATTCATCACACTTTAATTTAAAAAAAAATTAAAAATATTTTTAATTATCACGAAATTAGTATGATTTATCCTTAAAAAAAATTTTTATTTAGATTAATAGTAAGTCAGGTATGATGAGTCATCCGGTGATTAATCCTCCACCAGAAAAATTAAAGTGTGATGAATCATCCAGTGATCAAAGGTCCTAGAATCGAATATTACAAAAGATACTGGAATGAATAAAAACAAGAAATAAGATTATAGTTATTATGATAATATTTTTGTCAAATAAAAAATATTTGTTATGAATTAATTAATCTCCGAACTGTCAAAGATGAGAAGAAAGGACGTCTTGAAAAGAAACAAATGCTAAGAACATAATTTATGAAAAAAACAATGATTAATTGTCAACGTTATCATATCTGAAATCATTACTCATAAATTATTCTTTGAAGTAAAGGCCATTAGATTATGTCGTTCAAATTCATGGATGCGCTAGTTGTTAAATTCCTTGATGACACCAGGCCGTGCCTTTGTAAGCGAAGGATTCCAGCTTTTTACAAATTTGTGAGCGCCAAATGTTTTCACGTTGTTCTTTTTCAATCGTTTTATTAAGGACCTAAATTCTGGGTCAATTTGGAATTCTTTTTGCAATTCTTGTTTTTACATCCCTAAACTTTTTAGACATCCAATATTAATAACAAACATGCTTTCAAAGTGTCTCATTGAGTTGATAAGGAAAAAAAGATTTGATTAAAATTATACATCTTTGAAAAGAAGAATTTTTGTTAACTTCTCAGCATAAATTCAGAGAGTCTCTGTGTGAAAGCAGTGGTTGAAAGATCGCCTAGATTTAAGAAAATTGTATTTTTAGTTATTTAAGTAATTAATTCAGATTTTATTGCTGGTTGGTGGTCTTAAAAAATTATGCTTGAGAGCCGTCAACAGAAACGTCAATCTAATGGTAGTGGCATCAGGATTAGTGATTTGATTCTTCTATGTTCTAAAGTTTTGATTAATACAATGGATGGCGAAAATTATTCAACTTGGGTGTACCCATCATTCAATCAAGGCTTGGTTACAATCACCTGATTTAATTTTCTCCTTTCATGACGAACTATTTTAAAAAAATATTATTGAAGTAATAAAATGGTCTAGTCGAAGAAGAGAATTTAATATTTGGCAAAGAAGTATAACATAGAATTTTAAAGCAGTCCAGTGTCCACAAATAAATACACATTACAAGTGAACATTTATTATACTGGGACTAAAACAAACGAGGAAAGACTGTTTCCAATTTTGTTTGGATTTACACTTGATAGATTGCTGCCAATTGTTCAAGCAAAATGAAAAGATAGATTATTAAACACTGCTTATAAAACCACTTTCCTTTTAGTGCCTTTCCAAGGAAGAAAGGTATTTGATCCCTTTAAAGACTGAGTGCAAAAAATATTACTAACTTTAAATCTCGATAACTCCAACATAAATTCACAAATTACAAAAAACTAATCAAGTAGACTGTTGTTTGAATAAATAAAAATAAAATTCATTTTAGTATTAATTTTTAAATTTCATTTTTTATGAATATGTCGTCAAAAACAGGAAGTAGCGAATTAATTATTTGCTTATTTCAAGAAAATCCACAATCAAGTCAGAAAACAATTGCCAGAAAGTTAAAGGTTTGTCAGAAAACAGTTTCTAACGTTATTAAAAACTTCAATGAGAACTTGAACTTTTTTAGAAAAATTGGTTCGGGAAGCAGAAAGGGTTGTTCGTGTACAAAAAATTTAAATTCCCCAAAATATTTCTTGTTTTGTTGGCTATATGTGGATGCGGGAAAAGGAGTAAATGCTTTGTCACATCTGGCATAATAAACACAGAAGTCCATGTGAAGGAGTGTTTGCAAAAGCGTTTATTATCATTCATAAGTCAGCACAGAGGTCTTGTTCTCTTTTGGTCGGATTTTGCATCATGCCACTATGCTAAGGCAGCCAAGAAGTTATACGAAGACAATAACATCGATTTGGTGCAGAGAGGCAAACCAAATAAATTGTCCAGAGCTTCGCCCATTCGAAAGATTTTGGGTCCTGGTATAAAGGTAATTAAAGACGACATACTAGAGAGCAAAGACAATTGCAGATTTTCGGAACAAGTGGAATAACGCATCCAAAAATGTGACAGAAACTACAATTGCAAGTCTAATGGCAGGCATTCCGAAAAAGCTAGCAGAATTTATTAAAAAAATAAGTAATATTTCTTAGCTTACTAAAATTATTTTGAATTAAACACATTTTGAAAACAGTCGGTATTTTTTCAATCAAAATATGGTTTTGAAGATAGAGAATTTTAAAGTTAGTAATATTTGTCACACTCATTCCTTATTTTATTTTATTCATAAATTAAATTTACGAAAATTTAAAAGTGGTACTATTTTTTCAATACTGGTTGACGGTAAAAGGTTTTAATCTTTGAATATGTTTACCAGATCGAATATCAATGATCGCATCCGAATTTTGTTGACATTTCTATGAATCACATAAATATCACTAATTTTTGTTTGCTCTCGTAAATCTGCATCTTCAGAATCTGCATTAAATATATATATATAAATGATAAAATCAGAAATTTACATTATACATACAATGTAAAGGTTACTCAATGGTGCAACAACTTTGGTAGGCACTTTCAAAGGTAGTCATTTGTATTATCAAGAGCAATATTTTTTAGATTACAAAAATATTTTCTCACAAATTAACAATAAACAATGAAACTAAGAAAATGGAACGAAGATGAACTCTTTAAGATAATAATAAATGAGTAATTGTGCAAGTAAAAAATAAAGATACCAAATGTTTAATCAGTTAAGAGCTTTTACATGGTCTAAACCGGTGGTTAGCAACCGATGGTACGCGTGTCTCAGGGCGGCAGGCGAAATGTTTTAAATTGTCAATAAACATGTTTTCAAAGAAAACGTTTTATTTTAAAAAAATATTTACCAGTATTACTCAGTTTGATGCATATTTTCAATACCTAGTGAGTCATCTGTCTTCTGCCAGACAAACTATTAACTGAAATTATAAAACCAAACAAGAAAAAAGTTGTTACATCTATCTAGAACTTGTGATTCCCAGATTATTTGAGAGTGTATATTTCCTCGTAGTGAACTTAAAAAATTCCAATCCTTACAAATTATTCATAATTTTTTTTCAATTTAATGTCAAATAGTTCAAACTATTTTAAAATTTGAATTAAATATTTTCCTTTCATTGAAAATTCCATGTTTAATTATATTATTTTTTATTAAATCTACGATAATTATTTATTTTAGTGTTTTTATATATGTAAGTAGCATTTATGCCACTTTCATTATTATCACATTCTAAAGTCATAATTTAAAACCACAAAAATTTATTAATATCAACAATTCACATATTTAAACAAATTTCTTGTTAATTCAATTATTTCGCCAAAAATTAATTCATAAATTCTTTCGACTAAATTTTGAAAATTTACGAAATATAAACTTCAACTTATATTTACATTTTTTACGAAAATTTTACAAAGTCTAAACTTTAAATTATTTTACATTTTTCTACGAAACTTTATCATAAAAACTAATTAATTTAAATTTACAATAGACCATTGTTAAAAAAATATTTCTTAAATATTGATTCGTTAATTATTTATTTAAAATTTATTTAAACTTATTTCATAACTGTTATCAAAATATATCAACTGTTATTACTGTAAACATATTTTAAATAAGTATTTATTTATCATATATTTACTTACATTTAATTTTTTAATTTATTTCTTTTAAATTTTCAAATCAAAAAAATAATAAATTATTTTGGTGAAACTTAAATTTAAACTAACCCCTAATAAGTTATTTTTCAAATAATTTCTTTAATTTTAGTTAAAAGTTAAAACAATTATTTTTTATTATAATGTTTGCTTAAAATTGTTAACATATGATCATTAATAGTAAAAATTCTAATCATATAATATTGCTAAAAGATAATATTAAAAAATGTTCAATAATTTAGTAAATTAGAATAACTTAATATATATTTTTATGTTCTTGATTTTGATTGTTTTCTCAAGTGTTTCCTACAACATAAATTATAAAACAGAAAAAGGCGTTTGAAAACAATTCTGAATAATAAAAATTGTTTTGAATTTTTTTCTGATTTTATCATTTTTTAAAAATTTTCTAAAGAATCATTTGATAAAAATATATTTTAATACTTTTATTACCTTATTCTTTCATCGCAAATTTTTAGAATAATTTTTAAAATTCCTATTTGGTTTTTTCAAATAATTTTCTTTATTTATTAATTTTTTAATATAAAATAACGTATATTAAAACTGGACATAAATTCTAAAAAAGATTTTTAATATTATGGTAAACATAATTCTAGAAATTTGTATTATTAACAACATAAATAGGAAGTTTTGAACATTTCTTAATATCACAAACAGAATTGTCATGACAATAATTATTCAAATAACTTTCGCTATTCGACATTTTCCTAATTAATATATTTCTGAGTTTCTTTCTAATTTTGAAAACAAATGGAAAATATGTATAATATTATTTAATTATCGAAACTCTAATTGGTTAAAATCAAATCAAATTTTTAAATTTTAAATTACATTGAAATTAAATATTACATTCGAAAATTTAAATATTACATTTGAAAAATATTTGAAATATTTATACTTTAAAATTAAATTAAATTATTTTCAATTGTTAGGAATCAAAGAAATACCAATCATCCATCTGGGTAGGAGAGACACAATCCGAATTAACATACAACATGCACAATATAAAACAACAAACAATTCAAACATTCCTCACAAGTATAAAATTATATTTTTCAATGATTGATTTTATTATTTCAAAGTAAGATTTTAATTTTATAAATATTTTCATAGAAATGAAATATTCCCTTTCCGTCCACGAGACCGGTACACTGGATCATGTAACAATATTGAAATATAAATCAAAAATTTTTCGATTTATGAAATTTTCTATGTTGAACTAACTTTTTATATAAATAAATATATTTAGTAAAAAAAACCAGCTTATTTATTTGGTAATTTAATCTAGGAATCCATAAGTTCAAATAATGCATATTCTTTTCGGTTATATGCTAAAATTTTAAAGCTCAGACAACCTTTTTTGTCTTCGAAAGATTTTCAATATTTTTGATCATTTTGATTAAAATTTAGTCGGTTGCTCGTTCAGCTCATCAGAGTTTTTCATGGATGAATATAGTACTTTAAGTGGTAAACAAAACTTAAATCCGTATTATCGTCTGCAAAATAACTTTTTGTTCTATACAATTTTATCCAAATTATAAAAGTAGTTTTTCAGCAGTTTGAAAATACTGCAATCTGATTGGTTGAATGAAAAATTCAGTTTTTCTGCTGTTAAAAGAAGGTTTGTGGAAAGCTGTCGTTCATTTCGTTGTAAAACGAATAAGCAAAACAGAAATTTATTTTAATATATAAAGTTAATTTTAATATTTATAAATAAAGGTATTATAGTTAAGATAGGAGGTTTCTCTATACTCAATTTTATTTGTTATTTTAAAAACCAGATAATGTTACGAATTAAAAAAATCTATATTATGTTATAAGTTCAAAATATATTCCCTCAAAAAGAACAGTTTATAGGAATTAAATAATATTTAAATTTTAATTTAATTATCTTTTAGGCTACAAATGCAAATTTCAGTACATCGATCAACACGTCCCAGATCAACACGGATTCCAGTGTCATCACGATATTCCTGCTGGAACAGTTACAAATTAACACTACAAGCATCATCCAAAATTATACAAAAATGAACTCCACCTTTAATGACGATTTGAACAAGAAATTAATTCAGGTATCAAATCAAATAAATGTGACCGGATATTTCAATTCCGTTAGTGATATTTGGAAAAATAATTTCATTCCCGCCGTCAAACCGTTTTTTGAAAGTTCTGCCAGCTATAAGAACACGTCTTCCTCTCTCGTTGAACAAGTTTCTCTCTATGAAAATATTATCATAATTGTTCTCATTATTGTTATATTTCTTACGATATTTCTTATTTTGTTTTCCTTCTACAAGGAGTCTCTTAGTAACAGAAAATGGGGAATGTGCTGCAATTCCTTTATCCAAATCCTTGTCATTTTCTTCTCTTTTATTTCGGCAGTTATTGCCATTGCCTTTCTGATATCCTCCCTTTATATAAACGCTGAAGTTTGTCGTCAGTTCAACACGACGGAAGGAATTAAATTGTCCGACCAAATGCTCAATGTTAAACTTAAAGAACCTTGGAAAAACTTTGTATCAACTTTAATTTTTAATAGTACCGGTGTTTCTCTGAAGATTAACCAACCGATGGATATCGTTTCTGGAGTTAATACTCGTTGCAGGAATAAAAGTATCGGAATTTTTGAAGTGGTCGGAATAAGAGATTTAATAAACGTGAATGATGTTATAAAATCAACAGGAATCTATGCTAAGTTACTAGAAACGCAAAGTTCTACATCACTCCTTTTTTTATACATCGATCCAAATACAATTATCTCTACCGAAACTCAAGACTTTCTTCAAAAAATGAAAGCAAATATATCTTTATTCGACAAGAATGACTATTCGGTAAGATTACTTGTAAATCGCGATAAATATGCAATTTTACAAATATATAGGTTATAGTCCTCATGACATATTTTACTCTTTTATTGAAATTTTACATTTTTATTATGTTACTAGAAAAAGACCCGTCATGTATAACGAGGGGATTTAAATTTAGTCTTTGGAAATTTCTTATTTAATAAAATATCGTATTTATAATTTATTATTTCGAATTATGTGTTTATTTTTTATATTTTTTTAAATTTAATTTTTTTATTTTCTTTACCAACCCTAATTCTAACGCTAACCCCAACCCTAAGCCTAAACCCTAACACTAACCCTAACCCTCACTCTTAACTTAAACCATAACCTTAGATCTAACCTTAAACTAACCCTATCACTAACTCGTAAAACGATTTTTGCCACAAAAAAATTAAATTAATTTAAGTATCTACTTACAATTGTAAGCAAATAATATGAGCGTTACGCAGATGAAACATTAGGCTTATATATATATATATATATATATAATCCTTCTACTTTAACGCCCTTCACAGCTCCGACTTATAATCAAGGTAGAACTTCCAACCAATCTCATATACTCATATTGTACTAAAACTGAAAATAGTTTTCTTACTGTTCAAGCAGTAATGTCTTCAGTCAACCGTTCCAATGCTTACCAATATTTTTTCGACGTTGTTAATTGATATTATTTTTAAAGGACCAAAAAATACGTATATTATTTAACTCTTTGAAAAATGGTAAAAACAAGGCTGTATTTACATAAAACTAAAATATCAAAACCCCAAAGACAATATTTTTTATTTTCTATTAATTAAATTTGTGATTTATATACAGAAGTTTTATTATCTTAGATTTACAACTGTAAAGAGTTTTTCAGTCATTCCAAATGATATTATATATGATTCTGTCTGAACAACGACATTATTGTTTAATTTTATAATAATGGGAATAAAGTACCTTTAAATAAAACAGTTGATTTTCATTAACATTGTGACCATCAAATCCTTTTAAGTTATTAGGCCTGGTGCTTTTTCAACGAACGTCCTTAATAGATACTATCTCATTATTAACCTTGGTTTTACCATTGCTTCACAGCTGTCCTCAAACTAGAGTACCACTATTCAGAACCACGGCCTTCGCTAACCAAAATAATTGCTAAGCCTAGTAATGGAATAACAATCTCACTGGTACTAAAAATTACTACGGGTGTCCAGTTTTTTGCTAGTTTTCAGGAAATCTAATTTTCAGAACCAATCTAGTTTCGAAAGGGAGACTATGTAAAAGTGTGTTTAACTGGCTTGCACAGTGGGTCCCTGTCCACAATATTGTAACGTTATCAAATTTTCCTTTTTATTGAGCATTCAAAATACCTATAACAAGAATGTCCCAAAATTTTAAACAAGTTTTCGTGATCATAAATTTTGGTATAAGTATGGATATTTTTTGTGAAGGAAAATCTTCTTTAATTGGGAATTCAGTTAATTATAAAAAATAATCTACTAATTTGTTTCCCATAAATAAACTTAACAAACGTTTCTTAAAAAGACAGATAAAATTTTTAATATTACTGGTATAACCTATAAGTAAAGCTAATGGTTTTATTGGTAAATAAATATATGGGGAAATGAGTCTAAACAATATCAATCTAATATTCTCCAGACTAAATAATTATATTATTTTAAAGTAGAATTTTTAAATATATATTTACTATTTAGATAAGCATTCAACAATTGAGTAAACCTTTGCTGGGAGTTCAAAATTTCGTTACCTTCTTCAATGATCTCAACGCATTTGTACAGAATTCCTTCAAACAGTTGGGAAGCACCCCTGAATTGGTTATTCTCAACAGAACCTCGAATGAACTCTTGAAGAGTATCAATAATTTCAATCAAACTCAAACTTCTGTGTCGACAATGTTGAGCCATTACATCGATCTTCAGAATCATCGAAACAATTTTAACTTTCTCAATCAACTGTTAACCGACAACAGTCTTATGAGAGCATTTCTAAATAATAAAACAAATTTAGAGATTATATATAATAATACTTTTATTTCTGAGATTAATGGAACGATGCTCTCAAGAATTAATTATATTATCGATGCCAACCTTACCTCGATGACCAGTCAACTGCTACCCTGTGACAGTGTCTCTTTAATTATGGAAGCTGCGACGACAACTGTTTGTTCACAAAATTATATAACCGATGGGCTCGCGACTCTCGGCTTACTCTTGATGATGGTCACAGTAATGTGCCAAATAATTTCACTTTTAATAATGATTTTTACAATATGTCGTACAAAACATTTTGAAAATGTATCGCATTCTTGAATACGAATGCGTATGTTTTATAAATTGTAATTTTTATTTATTTTATCTGGTTTGAGGAATACTAAAAACAAAAATTCATCGCCTCGTTTATTAATGAAAAGCTTCTAGAAATAAAGTAAGGGAAGGACATCAATTTGTATTCGTTTTCTTAACATTAAAATTATTCTCTTTAAATAATCTCTTTATTGATTGTGATTATCATACATCATTTATCAGGTTATTTGATTCGTTACCATGTAGAGCATAGCCAATGAAGGATTGGAAGGGTACGTGAACAACCTGAATGCTTTTGGAGGAGCATTCCTTAACTACATTCGTTATGTCAGCGCCTTCAAATGAGATACACGTTGTTTACTTCTAGAATTTATTAAGTGTCTGGCAGTTATGTACTTGTTCATCAATCAAACATTTTATTCGCGTGGTCACCATTCATGAGCATTACCTTTTAAACATTGATTTAGAGAAAGTTCATGTTATTTTCTCCGTGTACGTTGTTCGTAAACCCTATCGTTTAATACACTGCTGAACAACGAATAGTTATTATTAAAACATTTGTCCGAAATAAAAACATCATTTTGAAGGTGCAATTTTCTTTAGGTGAATGTTTCAATGTCACAGCTCCCGCAAAATCTACAATTCTAAGCCTAGTCAAAAGTTGAAAATATTGGTTCTGTGGGGGCCTGGGCAAAAAAGATTGATAAAAACCTTTTTCAACCATAAACGACATTAAAAATATTGAAATGTTTGTTGTTGGATCATCAACTTACCGAGTATCTGCAAAACTTTCTAAATAAACTGAAAGTACCTCAGAACCGACCTACTATTGTTCAGGCCTTAAAAGAAAAAGATTGTTATAGATACTTACAGTTATTTATTGTATGTCTTAACTTTTTTCACAATGTTACTGTGACAGACGACATTTGCCTGGCATGCTTTAAAAGGACATCTGACCTGGTTTGCCACATGGTAAAGTATTAAAAACCTCATGTAATGCATGATAGTGGTACATGATTATGAAGTCATTATCAACTCGACAAGAAATTTCCTCAAAGATAAATTAGAGGAAAAGATCCTACAGAATGATTTACAAATTTAACAAGACCTGACTATTTGTTTTGGAGAGTCATATGGAAAATGTATAAGTCAAACAACATGAAACAATGGTACATTTGCACTTAGCTATTGAAACTGTTTTCAGAGAAATCCCAAGAGACATATACAAGAAAGTAAAATATTTTGTCCTGAGAACGGGACACTTTTATCAGCAATTGATGTTAATATAAATAAATAACGTATATCATAAAAGTTTAATATTTGCTTATTCAAAATATATGACAGATTAATATAAAAAAGGAAATAACAAAATAATTTTGAATAAAATTGGAAAACTGTCAAAAAAACGCAACAAAAATTGAAGAGGCTTCACGTCATTTCTGCAAGATAATCCAGGAACACAGTGCTAATGAAGGTAAAAGTAACATTGCAGGACATAGAAGATATTGTAAAGTGGACATAAATTCACAAGACTTTAAAATTCTGTGCTATCAATTTAATAATTATTTGAAGAGAATAACACGTGAAGTGTTATATATAAGATCATTGGATCCTAAAATTAACGTTCAAACTGCACTCTCTACAACTTTATTCGGAATTTTTAAGTGATGTAATGATTATGCATTGGTTACATAATGATTACCAATTACATATTGATTACTAATGCTTCATACGGGCGGAACTCTGCTTGACCAAAGAACTTCTAATCGTTTATTGTATTTTTTTGAAAATATGATTTTTAATTAAAATTTTGTTGGCAAAGTAGAGTTCTGTCTGAATAAAAAATGGATGTAAAAATTTTTTTGATTTATTAGTTATTATTATAAAATATGCATTTTTTTAAAAAAAATCTTATACCTAAAATTTCATTTTGATTTTCAACAATTAAATAATTTCATAATAATAAATTTTTATTTTATACAGAATCGGTTACTGATTCCAAAATTTTCCAAAATTCTGTTAACCGGTAAATCGGTAAATAATGTTTGATTACCGATTAACCGGTAAATTACTGGTATATATATATATATATAATTTTTATTATTTGATTTTTCAAGTAATAATAATATGCTGGAAATTTTGAAATGCATTTTTAAAATGCATTAAATAAAAAAAATTATGATTTTTTAATTTTTTTCACTTCTAAACTATATTTAATTTTCATATAAAAATAAATAATTAGATATCTATAAAATGAATAATTAGATATCTATAACATATATTTTATAAACAAAAAAAACAACAAATCATTTAAGATTCTTCTTAAAATAACATCTCAAAAAACATTAAGCATTTAGTGAATCATCGCCGAGGCGAGATCTTATTTTTGTGCTGAACAGTCCAGCAGCTGAAAATGCTCTTTCAGATTTGACACAAGTGGGTTTGATTGTACTTAAAAATTTGAAAACCTTTTCTAAATAAATCCCTTTGCTTCTTGTATTTTCAAAATTTTTCATTTCTCTGTTTTTCATATTTCTGAATTTTTTCTGATTTTCAATTCTTAAAGAATTTTGTTCTTCTTTATTATTATACATTATTTTACTTTTGATTTTCATACATGGCTTTTCCTTTAGAGTTATCTTTTCTTCGATTTTTATTTCATTCTTATCTTATTGGATCAAATTAATAGATGATTCCATATCTTTGTCTTTTTTATTTGTCACATCTAATTTAGTAAGTATCTCTTTCGTTATTTTCATAATATTTTTACGTGATGTAATGATAAAGTACCATTTTTTCTTGTACTTTCTTCATTATCATTTAGGTTGTTTAAATATAACAAAATATCTGCATATTGAATTCTACGTTGATCTATATTAATTATTAATTCATTAAGAGTTCATTGCAAAGGAAATGATGCTATTTTTTTAATTAATCCTTTCTAAATTTCAAAACAATATCGGCGCTATAGAAGTTTGTTTCTCTGCAGAAAAGTTTTTCAACAATAATTTTAATGACATAAAGTGTTTATACAAGATTAGAAAGATGTTTGAATTCTGTTTCTGAAAAATAAATATTAATATCTACAAAAGCTTTGCAAATTGGATTTCAAAGGTTATTAAATCTTTCAAGCATGTCATACAAAGTGTCATGTCTTTTTGTGACGTCTTTAAAAGAGATAATTAAAATAATTAAAAAAGAGATAATTAAAATCAAGAAATAAAAATTCTAATAATTAATTTAATTTAAATGTATAATACCAATTTTGAAAAGGCGTTTTAAAAGAGTATTACTAAGACAAAAAGGATAAAAATAATTTTGTAAAATTGTTAAAATTCAAATGTCATAAAAGTGTTATTAAACACGTATTAAGATACGTGTTGACAAAATTTCTTTTTTGAAATTATTTTAGGTTATTATTGGTAAATTTTTTACCTCCGCTATTTTTTCATTTACCGGTAAACCGGTAATGTAATCCCTAATACTGATGTCTCAATAATAAAATTCTCATTTTAGCGTTTAATTTAAAATATTTTCAACTCTAAAATTTTTTAATCTTTTAATTTATAAAACATATTTTTACTCTAAAATTTCTTCCTCTATATTTTTATCCATGAATTACATATTTTGAAAGGTTTGCATGGATTAAATATTTTGAAAATTCTTTTAAAAATTTTTAAATATTAAAATTCAAAAGTTTATGTGTGCTCTCCAGAAGTTCTAACGAGACAGAAAAAAGATAATAAAATATTTTTATAAATTGTAAATGAAATTGTTCGACCCGAATTTCGTGACATATTCTGGCGCTGTAGCACTTTCATTTGATCTAAGTATTTTTACCATTGATCGTGATCTTATCGATTCGCACAATAACATATTTTATTGTATCGTATTAAAATATGTTAAAACATAAATAAAAATTGATCTTTTGACATAAAAGTTTCAATTTCGACTATGAGTAAATACATAATCATAAAATGGTTTATTTACTTCACTCTGTTTTTTTATCTATGTCTTTGGTGTATTTAGCTTAATGAAATAATAACTTTTTGAAGCTAAAGCTGTGCATAAAAAAATACATTACACTTTAGTTCACTCTACAATAAAATCAATAGTGAAACCATAACTGAATGGTTCATCTATTTATTATACATATGATATACACTATTTTAAATTAAATAATGTTTAAACAATAAATTTATTTTCTGAAAGATTCAACAAATGTATTATATTTGTCAATAAAATTAAAGAATTTCAAATAATGATAATCACAAAATTTGGTAAGTCCGTATTCTTGATGAATCGGTATGGCTGTGGTGTGTTTATTTGAGTGTGCTGAAATTGGAATTGTGATTCTCTCCCCAGTCGGAAAGTTGGTGCTTTATTGTATTGGCGATAACTGATCATTCGAACAGAATTTATTTTTTTAAAATTAGTGAAAATTTAATAACCTGATAAATTTAAATTTAAAAAGTAATAAAATGGGTTAAATTATAATGAAAGTAATCTTTCGTTAAAATTAAAATAAACATATTTAATGTTTTTATTAGACATTTTAGAGGTTTAAATAATTTTAAAATTAATTTAATATTTTTTTATAATTTTATGAAATATTTTAAAGTTGATATAATAATAAATGATATTGAAAAATTAGGAAATTTGTTCGAATAATCATTATTAAAAAGTCAGAATTAACAATATTTAGAATGATGAAAAATGGTGAAAGAACTTCCGGGAGTTGAAATGACTCTAAATGTGATATTAATAAATCTTTGCATAGTAAATATAACTTTTCACAATTGCCTCGACAGGCTTGACTTTTTTAACTTTCTGAAAATTTTGGAAAAAATACATGGAGGTGATATCAATAAGTTTGTAACTCTTTTCAATTAGAATTTTAATGTTGCAAACAAGCCAAAAAAGCTTGAGAAAGGTTATTTTATTCGATGAACGATGAATTACATCAGTGGGGAATATTTACTTATATAAATACTAGCGGAGGTGCCCGATGATTAAAGTAGTTGAGTAATACATGTTTTAAGGCCTAAAATACATTGCTACTTGATTGATATTTCTGTAAAATACACTTCAATTTGTCGTTCCTCTTATATTTATTAGCAGAAGGAGTGTATTTTGAAAATCTTTTCTTCGGTAATATTTATTTATGAACAGTTTCAGAAAAAACACTGAAAACAAATTTTTTTATTACAAAGTTGTTTTGTATATAGTGTTTTTGGTTATTCTATGAGGTATATTAACATCCAAAGTCTTTACAGTGCCAAATAGGACCAAAGCATAGACTTTCAAGATTGATACCAGTGACTTTAATCGATTTCTCTTGAGCAGTATGAATTGAATTCACGAAAGCAAGATAACCCTCAAATTGAAGTCACTTGAATTGAAATAGTGGTATGTAATGCTGAAAACAGTTTTCATATAATTGTTGCACATAAGCAGTGCCGTAACTAGGAATCCCTGAACGGGTGGGCAAACCGTATTTGCAGAGGGGCAATAAAAATTACACGAATTTTCCGTTTTTTTTCTATTGCCTATGGTAAATCCTTGAG
>MQRK01224552.1:22688-33625 GCA_001938485.1 Girardia tigrina | reverse complement strand
AACCTTTTTCTTTTCATGTCTTCAAGTTGTACTGCGTAAAAAACCATGTCTTAATACATTTATATCATATTCAAAAAGTTTTACATTACATCGCAGTATAGTTCCATATCTTGAGACGATGACTTATGAATCGCACGGTACATCTGGATATTTTTTTAATTAAACAAAAGTGTAAAAAGGTCAAATAATTAACTTTCGAGGTACAAAAATATATAATTTTTTTTATAGTAATACATTTTTTTATATGCACTGAAAAAATAACAAAATTTTATGTAATCTAATCATCCTAATATTTATTATTTATTGTAAGAAAATCATTATAAAATGGTCCTCTATTTGCATCTAACAAATCCTGCTGAATAGAATCCCCTATTTGTTTAAAGTTGAAAATAAGCGTTTCACGGTCACCGATGTGGAAGGCAACGCTGATAGCCTGGGGTGGAGCCCCTACGGGCTGGGTGTCAACTTACAGGCTACGGGATACATTACAAGGCACTTTTTACATTTTTAGTTATCGTTCATTTGCAGAATTTTAAGTCATTGCTGTCATTTTAATTTTTAAATTATTTATGTCTTGTCGTGTTTTCCATTAGCATATACGTGCCCCCTTCGATTACCTTGCATAAATTATGAATAATATTCATACATTCATTGTTTCAAAAAAATAAAAAAAATTGTCAGGTAACAAGAAACTCTGCAAAAATACTGGTTTCTAGGATTCATTGAAGAATAATAATAAGATGGTTAAATTTTAGTGGTTGGATACATGATTTAGTCATTATTTATTATTTTAGTCATAATTATAAGAGAAACATTAAAAAAACTAAAACCATTAATTTATTAAATTAATATTATTATCTTATATGGAGATTTCTGATAAAAGATTTTCAAATTTTTTTAATACTAATCATTATTTTTAAACTAATAAATATTTCAATTTTTTAAAATAAAATAATTAAAAAATTTAATTTAAAATTTTTATAAATTTAATTGTTTCGGTGTTTTTCTGTGGAATTAAATGTTTTGGTATTTTTTGGTATACTAAAGTTAAAAAAACTTAAATTGATTTTTTTGATTCAATATAATTTCCATTAATAATAAAAAGTTAAAATAAAAAATATTTTAATTTAATATTCATTTTAATTTTAAATATTTTAGTATTAAATTGAACGGTATTAACTGTCACACACTGTGGGCCTCCTATCTCTTTCAATGGTATTGAGCCGTAGGCTCTTTAGAGGGTCCACCCCAACTAAAAAGTACCAGCAGCCCCCGATAAGCCTCACATAAGCATTGCGATTAAATTAAATTAACTTACGATGTCTCTTCGGACCCCCAGTAAAAAACGACCGACCATGTTCGGATGTTCCATGATTTAACATTCCTCAGGCCGTTCCTGTGGACTTTGATCAGCCAGCGAAAGGACAGTTAATTTCCTTTTTCAGATAAATCCGTTAAACGGAACTTTAACACTTCTAAAGAGATCGTTCCCGAGAGATTTGTTGAAACATTCGTATCGACGGTCCGTACCTGAATACTACTTGTAATTATTGGATTGTCTTCTTTCTTCCTGGTATCGCCGATCGATTTTACCCCACCACACAAATTGCCATCACAACAGTCACATGATTTTCTTCTTTGATGCTTCTGTTGGATTTGATTGGATTGATTTGCTTCTTCCGTGTGACCGGTCTTGTATAGAGGTGGGTACGTTTCGCGTTTAAACGTTTAAAAAATTTTAAAACGTGCCCACGTCTAGCACTGACACATCATGCATCGCAATCGAATTATAAGATTTTGTACGTCCTTCATTTACGTTATTTTGTGAAGCACTAGTTACATTGGTACTGCCTTGGGTTCGGTGATCGATCAATAAATATCGCTTTAACCATTCATTCGTTTTATAGGTATTGTGACAATTTTCCATGGGACATTGGAAAGGTCTGTCACCATTCTGACACTGCGGCGTCTTGACCGTATAAAATGTTTGTTTAAAACGCAAAATTAAAAACAGCATAAAATATTTCATTTGAAAAACAAAATTATAAAAAAACAGTATAAAATGATTAAAATAAACAACAAATTTAAAAAATAAATAATAGTAAAATTAAAAAAAACATTTTATAAATGGCTAAAAAAAATAATAATCAAATATACGTTAAAATAATAATTGTCATAGATATTTTCATTAAAATTAAAAAATTAAATATTTTTTTGAATTGATTAAAATTTTAAAAGAATGAAAGATTATTGAAAAAATAGAAACCGACCGATTGATTATTAAATTAAGAAAATAGTTGGAAAGTTTGTTTGGAAATAGTTTATAATAAATGTAAAAATTGAGGAAAAATGATGTCTGAAATTGATGTTACAAACACAACTAACAATTTAAATTATTTGAAACCATGCCAATACCTTGATTTCCAGGTTAGAAAAATTAAAATTAATTATTTTTTTTATGTTTTGCGTTTTATTTCTATTAAATTTAATGACAAAAGTTAATAATTTAAATTATACAAAAGTATACTTGAAGAAAAAATTTTAAAAGAAAATTTTCTTTGCAAAATGTATACACCCAGGCCCCACTTTGCGTCTCTATTCGGTTCCGAAATTTGAGACGCTAAATGAGTTTTGAAGCATAACGAATATGTGGTAATATTGATCAGAAAGACTGTTACAATATATCTATCTAAATAAAAATCAAAATAAAACAAATGTTCATCAAGAAATAGTACAAAAATTGCGCTCTTAATCCATTAAAACTAATCAATAATATAAAATCAGTAAAAAGTGAGTGTGCATTATAAATATAATTATCAAAATGTCCACGATCAAAGCGCTTAAATATATCCAGTTTTACATTTAGCGTTAAAGCCTTTCTGGAAGATTTGCATTTACTGCTCATGCCCATATTAAATTTTGCAATTATTAAAACAAATTTAATGTTTAAATTAATGTTAATTAATTAATTTATTTATTTAATGTTAAATTTTATATGGCAAAAAATAAAAAAATCAATCGACGCATAGTTGGGCTTTGGTGTATATTAATATTTTTTTCAATTTTATTTTTATAAGAAATTATTGTAAAAAAGTTATTAAAAAAATGAACATAAAGAAATTCATTTATAAAAAAACACTTTGTGTGTCTACAAGATGACAGTTTTTCGTTGACCCAAAGAAGGAAAGAAACAAGAACCAAGATGTGGATTTAGACAATCAAAGATTAACGATGAATTTTATATTTTATGTTGAAATGATTAATTTAAATATCGAGAATAGTTCTATGCCACTTTTGGGAGCCACTGCTGAATAAACAAACAGACATAATTTGCACGCTCAAATGTACACATTAAAAGAAGTAAGATTAGAGTCAAAGACTGATAATTCAGTAATTAATACATAAAAAATGCTCCGTTACTTTAAGTTCGTTTAAATAAGGGTTTTCGACATCTTTAGCAGCATTGATGAGATCTTCTTTGAACTTGATGATATTATGTGGTGCGGTTCTAAAATTTATCTTTTGTTTCTTTTGCCATATAACACCGGAATTTGACTCAAGTAATACGCTTTCCAATGCATCACTGAGGTCTAATTCATCTTCGAAGTCGCCATTTTCTTCAATGTAAGTGTCTTTTTTCGATATTGGTGATTCGTCACATTCAAGTTCTCTTTCTGTGATCATTTTGAACAGGGAGAACTAATTCATAACTAAAAATGCAAAAAAATTAAACTTTCTTCAGAAAAATAATCACTATAAAATGAACGAACTAAAAATGTGTGCAAATCACGCAACATGACGAAAACACCCAGAAATATATCCCCGCGCACCAATACCCCCTAACATAAATCCTTCCTTGCGAAAAAAAATAATAAATAGAGACCCAAGTTATTATTTCCCGGTTAGAATTAGGGTTTGGGTTAGGATTAAGGTTTAGGGTAAGGGTGAGCAAGTGTACTGCACTCAAATGTTAGCCGGTTATGTGTTACAAAATCTGAAAAAAAAGTACACAGATTTAAATTCTTTGTTTTGGGAAGTCTTTGTCCAAGGTGTATATACCTGGGGGTTTTTCCTAGACCACAAAATACATATATAGTTTAATTACTCAGAAGTAGATGGCTCTCAAAAATTCAGAAAGAAAGTTAATCAAATAATTATTCTACCTGGTAAATTGTAACTTGTGTTCCTAAGGTAAGGATTAAATTAATTAATATGATTTTTCGAATTTCCCAAAAAAATGTTTTCTCAGACAATTCGAAATATCGCAAATTACAAAATGTTTTTTTTTATTTTAGAGAATTTTAGACGAAGGTCGTTATATTTACCTTCTTGATTTAAATTGCATTCAATTTGAACCCGACGACGCTCGATATATCGCTCTTTGTCATCGAATCTACAATCACATCAACACCAATTACGATCGCCTAAACGGCATCCGGTTACTCTCGTCAACGCGACATTTCGCCGGTTTGACTCTCTTTCTTGTGACTCAGAATAACTGCGGCAATCTTCTCCTTGATCTTCTCGCCAACGAGAGATTCGACGCCGCCAAGGACCTTCTGAAACTCTATTCTCTCATTCATCCCGATTCAGAATTCACAAAATCGCAGCGTCACGCTAATCGATTATCAAAAGATAAATTCGATATTTTTTTGGTAATGTTTAAATTGAACGAAAATTATCGATTGATAATATTTCTTTTCAAGTCATTTGTCGACAAATGCTCGGTCTCAACTACTCAGAAATCGCGGATCGAATATCTGATCGAAAATTATCGCCAATCAAATGCAAAGGAATTGTCGAGCGCGTCCAATTAAAATGATCATTCAATGAGGATGATCGATTATTTTAAAAAAATAAATTGTGTCTTTGTCTTGCTTTTGTTTCTAGGAAATAACAAATTTTACAGAATATTAAAAAACCCTTCTTTCTAATTGAGTGCACTAAAAATGCTTTTTATTCGTCGATTTTGATCGATTGGTGAGATAAAATTGTGATATAATTCGTTTTGTTAATTTTTGTTTGATCGAGTGGTGACAGATGATTTGGAAAGATCGATCAATCGATACGTTATAGCAAAATACAACTACCATGATAAATTCAACTCTGTGACATCATTGAAAGGGGATTAAAATTGCAAAATGAGGCTGGACACGGAACAAGATGACACGAATGCAAGTATATAAAGAGAAGGGAATTAATAAATACCTTAGTTGAAGCTAGATCAGTTTATCGGACATCTTAGAAATGGTACTTAATTATCATAATCAGTAATTATTGTATCAGAGGTTACTGATTTTGAGGGGTCGTAAATTAGAGATAGAAATTACGAATTAATCAATAGTTTTCTGAAGCTAAATTATTATAAGTATCGCCATTGTTATCAATAATGTATAGCTCTCAAGAAACACAACTAATCGTATATTTAGTACTCGATTAAATAGGAAAAAATGTGAAATTTTTCAAATAATTTTTTGTGAAACTGAAAAATCATGCAGTTAGAAAAAGAATGAATGATCGTTAAATTTATGTCCAACTTTGGACAACCGTGAAATTCTTAATTAATATTTCATAGCAAAGTGTAATTTTAATTAAGCCAATTAGCAGCTGCGATAATTATGTTGCGATAGAATTTTAAATCATATAATTTAATATAAAACATAATTTAACATATAAAATTTAAGTACAAATTAAAACAAAATAATCAGAAAGAGCATAAAACGCAAAAAGTAAGAGAATTCACAAGGAAATGTAAGAATTGTAATAAGTAGATAACCAGAAGTGTCCAAACGTATACTAAATGATATGAAAAGTGTCAATATTAGTAGAAAAACGAATAAGTGCGAACCAATGATCAATAAAATCGGAATAACACACAAAAACGAATGAATAAAAATCCGCAAAATTATCATAAAATTCCAGAATAATTTTACGATCAAAACAAAACAAAAGTGTAAAAATCCGTTAAGAATTCGCGGAGAAACAATAAAATCGAAATAAAAATAATAAATCAATAAACAACGAATAATGAATAAATTCCGAGAGGTCAAGCAAGTTAAATAGTAGAAAAAAATCATTAAAATATCTGAAAACACATGCGAATAATAATTCTTCATGCGAATTCATAATTATCAAACTTTAATTAATTAGTACTTAAAATTAATATCATTAAATTAATTTGATTAGATTCAAATAATCAATCAATAAACATATCAATCCCATCTGAGTAGGAGAGTCACAAATCTAAACAGCATACAAACAACAAATTTACAACATTCCAAATTATCCATCGCATCCCCCTCGATTTAAATGGCTTTAGCCATTCTACATTTCTTATTAATATTTTACCATTGTCGAGTTGCAATTCATAACTTCTTTCATGTCTCCGTCTTATTATCATTGCAGGGCCAATATATCGGTCGTCTTCTTTTGATACATTTTCTCTCTTTATCAATACCTGTTCTCCAACTTTGAAAATTCCTTTCCCTTCTTTTGCCATTTGATTTCCTTTATCTTCTTTATTTTTCCACCAATGTCTTAATTTCCTTCCATATATTATTTCTGCTGTTGAGATACCTGTCGTAGCTTGAATGGTACTATTCATCATAAATTCTATTTCTGACAATATTTCCGTCCAATCTCTATGCGTTCCATCCTTTATTCTGATATTAAGAGCATCTCTAATTGTTCTAAATTGTCGTTGCTGCAATGTCATCTTTCAGTTTCCATTTATTTGTTCTTCCTTATTTCAAATCTTTTTTCATTTGTTCGATTTCTTCATTGTCATTCTGCCATTTGAAATTATTTGGTTCTTCATGTAGCTCAGATGAAGGCGGAAAAAATTACATACAGTATGGAATTGCTGACCAGGCCGCTTCATAACGTGGGGATAGATTGCATCAGAAAGTGAGTCAGATGTTTGGTATCATCAACGAGTTTGGATCATCTCAAGAAATGTTACTGACTATAAATATACTTTCTGAGCCAGTGGGCTGAAAAATATTTTTGAGAATTTCGGAATTGAAACGCGTTTCAGATGACTAAATCGTTCAAATGAAATGGTATAAACAATGTCATAGGACGATTAACTAATACGCCTAGTGGTCAGTATACTGGCCGCTACTTGTATTACTAGACGAATGTATTCTTGTATACCTATAAAAATATAGACAATTTTTTTCTTTTTAATTTACTTCTTGTTTAATAATTCTATTGCAGTTTTTCCCTAAGCTGTGTTCCGCGGACCCAAAGGGGTCAGTGACATGATACTAAGAGGTTCGCGAAATGAACTAATAAATTTTATTAAAAAAATCCTTCTGGTTAATATTTTATTTAAATTTAATAAAATAAATCCATTTAATAAAAACGACTAAGTAATATGAATTTTTTATTATACTGTACTAAATATATTATTTGCTAAAATCGTGCTCTTTGTTTTAATAATTAAAAGACGTTTCTATTTTCATTCGGTTATATGAGCAAATATATTCGTAATTATTCTATCAAGGTATTAAACTGGTTTTATTATTTTTTAAAGAAAAACCAAATAAAACTTGTTTTTAAAAAAAATTAAAATTTTTTTTAAATGAACAGAATGTGTTAAAAATACAAATTTTAAATTTCGTTGAATTAAGTTATCTTTTGTTATTATTCAATTTAATCATTTTTTAATGTAAACAACTATCACAACACATGTTATAATCCAATTTTTCGAATAAATCATCCAATAAATATAATATTGATACTAATTAAGGTGAAACATCAACAGCAAAGAAAATAAAAATAGTTAAAGGACGAAAATACAGCGATGACTACTTAAAACTAGGATTTAAAAGTACGTATGTACATGATTCTAAAAAATCTCTTTTCGTTATCTGTTAGGAATTATTACCGAACGATGCAATGAAACCATCTAAACTTTGAAAACATTTAGACACAATGCATAAAAATACGTGGAGAAAACTCTGTGTTTTTTCAACTAAAATTAAAGAATTCAAACAAAGCAAAAAAATTATTTAAACACACGTGTACTCTAGTAATAAAAATGCAGTTATTGAATATTATGAAGTATCATAATTAATAGCTCAAAATGGACTTTCTCATACGATTGCTGAAAAATTTCTCCTACCAGCTTCAAAAGAATAGTTTCCATAATGACGAATGATAAAATAGCATACTATTTGAATTTAATTTTAATGAGAAATTCTCATAGAACTGTTTTTAATTTTCTGTAAAATGTTAATAAATACAAACAATTTTAATAAAGATATTGATAGGGGGTCCGCAGGAAGAATAAATACTAAGCAAGGGGTCCGCGATTCAAAAATTTTGGAAGCACTGTTCTAGTGAAAATAGAACATGCTCAATATTGTGTTTTTGCAAAAAAAACTTACAAAAATATGCTTAGTTTTCAAATTGATTCAGGTTGTCCGCGGTACAAAGCGAGACAAAGTCCTGCTTTTAAAGTTTAAAAGAATGGTGGCTCGGAGCTTGGTACAATACGAACTTGAATGAAGAAGGAATACTTCCGACATCAACTGTGTTTACCACAAATTATAGATTGCTGCAGCACAAGGATTGTGCTCGGATGAAGTCGCAGTGTCATCAGGTGACAAATAAAGATTTATTGATTGAAGACGATGTATTCGTCAAGCCTGCCCTTCCATACAACACAGTGAAAAGGGTAATTGTAACAGAAGTGCAGAATGTCGTATCTTCTTAGCTATGTGCGCCCAGCGCTCTTGACGACGAAGTACAGTTACAGTCTAAATAAGAATGGCAGAAGGAATTTCAGCAAGAGTAGGTAGAATCGTCAGTGATAATTTAAAGAAAACTGAGCAAAACAATGGCAAATTCTTCCCTAATGGTCTGGAGGGCGGTCTTTTCGAATAGTGTGCCGACATGCAAAATTAGGAGGCTGTGTGTGCATAAGGACTACTCGTGCGCTACTGAGATAAACATCCCCCGACTGGACGGATAACTGAGTATCTTAGGGACTATAATACCAGCATTGGCGCACTAGATAGTGAAATATAGACTCAGTATCGGGTAGAAACAATAAATATGCAATACAAAGTCTACTGACTTTCTCGCACGGCTTTATATGCAGGAATGCGAGCTTTCAGTGCACGGCACACTTCGGTTTCCAAGTCAGAAAGGTGATAATTTTCCCATTGCTCAGACTATGCATGTTTCTGTGCCTTGAGAAAAGGGGACGTGTGAATCTGTGTTTATATATTCGATAATTATTTAGGTTTAGTTTAAATATATCGTTCTAGACTCTAGAATATTTCTATTTAAAAAATATATTTTAAAAGGATAAAATATGAGTAATATGTTTATTAAATGGATTCAGAACTAATTTCAATAAAAAATAGTTCACTTTAGTTTAATTCAGTTTTAGTAACTCTTGAGCTTATTTACTTTGTTAAAATTAGTGTAGTAACAATAAAAGAATAACGATAAAATAAATCAAATTAAAAAAATTTTTAATTTGTATAATTTATATTTTTTGAAATTAAATAACAAATGAAAGTAATTTTATTAAAAAGTAATTTTACTATGAAGGAAATATTTAAAAAAAGATAATATTTTAAAAGATAATGATTATTAGTTTGTATTTTTAGATGAAAAAACAACCATGACAAATTATATAAACTTTTCGTTTTGATAATGTTTTATGTTATTAAATTTTGAAACTATTTAAATTACTTGAAATTCATGAATTTAATGTTGAGATTTGAAATCTTAGTAAAAACCACTCTTGAGATTAAATTAATTTCTTTTTACTTTCTGGTCTGGCACGTTTCAAGAGCTGTTATGATTCTTCGATAGACCTAGAGTTAGATACACTGACTGCGTTCTTCTAAATAGTAAAGAACCCTTTTAATTTCACTGAGAAATAATTTCAAATTTAAAAGATAATATTTTTTTCCAAAAAGAAAATTTGTTGTTCGAAAAAATGACATTTTTAATATTAGATAAAAAAACATTTATTATAGAATAATTTGATATCGTATTGATACTTTTTTTTATATTCTTAAAACATTTTGATTAATTAATGGCAAATTGAATAATAACAGACATTAACGCTATTTAAAATTTTATTTATCGAAAACATACACCACCTTTAAGTAGTTCTCAATTCTAATCAAGTGCTACTATATATAATACATCACTCATGTTTTACGTTAAAATACTTTAATATGATTGGATGAATCCCTTTGCACAATTAAACTAGGTCACCATTCTTAATTAATCGTGATTTAGTAATTCTCCTTGAAAATCAAATAATACCAATCATTTATCCGAAGTAAATTAGAAGGGAAGATACGGTGAAATATTTGTTTTCGTCTTCCATCAAACACGAACCACGAATTAATTCTGAAAACTTATAGTTATAATTCAGGATAATGAAATTATAATTATCGGTGCCCTGTTAAATAAGTTTTTGAAACCTAGTTTAAACGTGCAGAGTAGTGATTCATCCAATCATATTAAAGAATTTTGACGTAAGACATTAGAAATCAGAACTGATAATACCATAAAAGGTAAAATAAGTTTTCAATAAATAAAAAATTTAAATTGAGTTTTCGTTTATAATTACATCTTAATTATGTTTAATAAGTATATCAGTGATATCCTTGGACATCCTTGTATTGTATGGCATATTTTGTATGTTGTATATTGTTTCAGAATGGTGACTCTTAAACCATATGGTATATCAGGGGTCGCCAAACTTTTTTGATCATCGCCCCCTACATAATTTTTCGAAATCTCCATAGACCCCTACAAAGGTAATTAATTGACGCAAAGGACAAGCGCACATATGCATCTGACTCATATGCAAGGCTCCTATGGTTTGCGATGGAAACAAAGGGCGAACCAACGACACGATGCTTAACTGCCGTATTACAAACTGGTCACAAGGTCAAGTT
>MQRK01224552.1:420-16481 GCA_001938485.1 Girardia tigrina | reverse complement strand
TATGAGCTTTATTACGATATACAAATTCAATTAATATCGATTCGACAATTCATGTTGTAATTAAAGATAATTACTTTGGAAAGAGTGCCCCACAACTTATGACTCACCCTAATAATTTTCTATAAATGATTTATGAATCTTTTTATTTCTTTGGATTTTAGCTTGTTATTTTAAAAATATAATTAACTGTAAATAAAACAGAATTTATGAAATATTGGTATTGTATTTAGGTTTCATCATTTCATTCAACACCCTCCATAATTTAATTATCATTAATAATAATAATTCAATAATCTCTACACAATTGTCCCTTATGCAATTTTTATGTACACAATTGTTCCTTACGCAATTGTCTTTACGCAATTGTCTGGTCACCAAAATTAATATTTACATAAACATAAGTTTGGAAATCTTTAAAAAGTTTGATTAAATTTACAATATTGACAGTGATGTACCAAATACAGTAATCTTTCAGTATTCCAAGGTGGGAACGATCATACTCTATTCTTGAAGGTCGATCAAAATAAACATAAACTTAAGCTCAAGTAGATAGGATCATAGAAATTTGAAGAGTAAACAGATGAAAAAGAAATCACATTTACAACAAGCTTATTGTAAAAGATACTGTACATTGATTATACTACCCGACAAAGTCGAACTTTTTATTTTAGATAAACAAGTCTTTACACGTACTCTATCAATTTTTGATACTGAACACGAATATAGAAGTATTTTTTCTCCTATACGTCCAGATATTTTGTTGTCTCATAATTATTTACTTTCTTTTAAAATATAAAAAAGCCCAAAATCGAAAAGCAGTAAAACTTGACTTTTTAGAAAGTGAATTTTCATTGATATATTCACCTTCATCTGTTCATATGCATGCAACGATTCTGAAACTATATTTTGATATCCAGGAGATCGATGTTTAGTTGAGAAAACATAAATGGTAAAGGTAATTTAATTTTTTTATATGTATGTTTTCCATTTGATTGAAATATGAAAACATACTAAGAAAATTTTCCACACACTTCTTTTTGGCATTCCGGGTACGCATTGACAGTGCCGGAAACATATTGTCCTTGTTGAATAACATGGCCTTTACACTGTTGATACTACCTTCAAAAAAGAGCCACCAGTGCTATCGCACATTCGTGTGAATGTTCATTCTCGAAAGGAGACTTTCAATATCGATGTAGTAGACTATTTCATCGCCATCGCTTGTTTTGAAGCATTCCACGAATATCTTATCTCTTGCCTTGTAAACCATTGTGTTCGTTACCCCTGTATACTATGTTTACATTTAATTTATTCTATTGTTTTAACGTTTAAGCATCGAACGTTGTTTTTAAAATATAAAAAAGATATATTTATCATTTATTTTCAATTTACAAAAAATGTGGACGTATAGGAGGAAAATGATTATCATATTCGTGCTCAGCATCCAATTTCGGATATAGTTGAGGTAAAGATTTCTTTTTCCAAACTTGAGTGTCATGTAGTGCTATATAATACTGATTGTAAAAATTTAGGCAGAATATACAGTAAGAGAGCTGGTTCTTTGCGTCCAGAAGAATGGTTTACTACTATTCGAAGTTTCAGGTCTTTTATGGAAGACTGTAAAACCAAACTGTGCAGATACGGGAAGATTACTTTGAAAAGGTACTGTAGTGAACCACACACACACATATATTTATATTATATTATAATATTATATAGACAGATATAAAAAATCGATATGAATATCGATTGAAAATTATAAATAGTACTTATTAAAATTATATTATATTGCCTGCGGGGCATTTTTCTGTGGAATGGAATTTTTATCAATAGTCCCCCTGAAAGTGCTCCTCTTCATGTAATCTATTTTCTCAAAATCTCGTTGTGCAATCAAATGATTCTCGGACGTTTCATCGACATTGTTACAACAGAAGATCATTCCTTTGAAACCTTTGAACAATAAACACTAATCGATATCGAGATTTATCCATGCCGTTCTCTCTCTCTCGTATGTGATTTTTTTGTTATATATGTTTATTTATATTGAGTAAAATAAAAGTTATATACATATTTATCTTTATTTTTTTGTTACGCTAAAGGAGTTCACTGAAACACGTTTTCAGTTAGCTCTTTTACAGTTACTTTCTTTTCATCTTCTAGTTTAACTCTTTAGGTTTTTTTCTTTAGTAAAAAAGATTCAAAAAATAATTCAACAACAAAATAATTCCAATAAAATATATTTCTAAACAAAAATATTTAAAAATTCACTATAGATTAGAAATAATTTTATTAATTATGAAATTGAAATGGCACGTTGACACGGACTGGTAGTTTATCTAAATTAAATAAGTAAATTAATTAGCTCTTGTATGAAGATGATGAGATGATATTTAGAATAAAATAAATCGTATAAAGTATGCATTTAAACTGTAGAAATATCTTCAAGTATTTTTCAAAAGCTATATAATACCCAAAACCTAAATATACTCCTAGGGTGAAACATGAACGAGACATATTTTGAGAGGCCAAATTACGTGAAGGGTAAAATAACTCCATATCACCAAAGAACCGCCATCAGATATGACAATAAACACTAGACAGTCCTAATTGTATAGCTCATACTTTTGTCAGAATATTTAATGTTAGTTCAATCGGCCAAGTTTCATAGATTGTACTCATTGCCCCAGGTCCGTCTTTTTTTGGATTACTTCGTTGATTAATAGCTTCTTTTTTCCTGCTGATTTATAGAAACCAAGTTCATGCAAGGTATGAAAAACTGTGGATGGTGATACAACATTTAAATAAATCAAAATCTGATACAAAGATGCTGTTAAATATACATGTACCAAAAGTTTGAAATTACGCTTGCCACAGTCTGAAAAAATTCGTGACAGAACAGATCTTGCTGATGAGGATCCACTGTCAGTATCAAGATGTTTGCAAATTGTGTTTTTAATTAGTATTTAATATTCTATTAATATTCTATTAGCTCAATCGTTTCAAGGCTGTGATTTGTCACTGGTAGAATATTCCTCAATGACGACTTTTCGAAATCAGAGAGTTCCTTGAATGTCATATTCAAAGAAGTTAAATAATCTATGCCATGCTGTTTACTGTAACGAATGATTATTAATAGCAGAACATTGAGAAGTGTCAATGAGATTGACCTTTTAAGTTGTTTTTTTTGAAAATATCTTGTTTGAAAATATTTCGGGAGTTTTAATGAATTATTTATGTGACTATAAATCAGCTTGGTCGCATTTCTGAAATGGTCAGTGAATATGATGCCATTTTCTTCGACCCATAGATGAACAAAGTAGTAAAATTGCATTGTACGAGGGGCGTTCCGAAAGTAAGTGGAAATACTTATATGCGGGTGTGCGCGTGTGTGTGCATCTTACAGAGGGACAGATGGCGTGGTGGCGTGATGTACTTACCAGCCAATAGAAATCGAGCAAAAGTGGCATTGGTCCATGCAACATGTGAGTAGCATAGAGGAAACTCTCATAGGCAGTGTTTTCATTTTTGTTTAACACATGGAAGACGCAGTACGTTCTCAGCATGCCATCATCTTTTTCTTTTGGAAAGAGGATACTCCAGTGTCTGACATTGTGCGCCGATATCAAATGTGTTTCAAGGAAGAGCCCTGCAAAAGTCTGCCGTCTACAATTGGGTGCATCAATTCGAAAATGGACGTGAATCCTTGGACGACGAGGACAGGAGTGGACGTCCAGCAACGACGAGCACGGTAGAAAATGTGGAAAAAGTGTCGGAGACCATCAATGCAAATCGCTGCCATACCATTCGCGAGTTGGCGGAGATGACAGGCCTATCTGAATGACATTGTATTCCTTCAATAAATGCTTTCTTGTGGTGTCGTCTCCCTTTTTTCCACTTACTTTCGTAATGCCCCTCGTATTTGTTATAAAGTATTGCATTCATAACTATTTTTTTGATGCAATTTTCTTATGGTGTTTTTAGTTTTTTAAAAAAGAGATTGGGATTTTTTTCGTTATTCGTAAAAACATTTGACTGTTGATTTTTAGCTAAATCTTTAATTAAAACAGGGGTATCCAGTCTACATCCAGTAGGCTTCATGCTGCCTTCAGACTGTAATTGTAGCCCCATAATTGCTACTTTCATTTCCTTAATACGTAATAATTTTTGCTTTTACTTAGTTTGTTTTATTTTGAATGTACACTATCCTGAAAAAGATTGGATTCCCTGGAAAATAGTTTTTTTTGTATTTATCCTTTAAATTATCGTACTCAGACCACTTTGTGTAACTTATTTAATTGGAATTACATAATCAAAACCACTTATTAAGAAACATATTAAAAAAATAACGAAAAAGTCAATCCAGCCGTACTTCATCAATATGTTGGCCTTATGTGACCATATAAATTTTGGGCCTTATTGCGACCAATTTATGGAGTATTTCTGGTTGAAATCGTTAAAAAGTTATCTATAGACATTTTCACTGGTGAGATTCGTTAGTTAAACACAGAGTGAAAAGATTAATTCTTCGTGAAGATAAAAATCGTAAGTAGCGGTAATCAAAATAAATGGGTAAGAATATCTGATACCGATTAAAAGATTATACTCATATGATAAAAAGGTTAATTTAAAAATTAAAAAAGGACTAACCGTTGAATTTTATTGCTTGCATTATATAAAATATGTATAAATAATGATATAAATTAAAATTTTAAATAATGCTGAAATAACAAAAAGAATTTAAATTAACCAAAACACGCCATATGTAAAGCAAATTTTTTAGGACAATTAATTTCGATGGTATAACCGTCATTGTCAGGTCTCGAAAAAATGAATTTTAAATCAGCTTATATAGGCAAGAAGTAGCTGTGTCATCAATAGGTTTTTTGTAATCTTAACACACACAATTGGGTTTTTGAGAGACCTGCTTCCAAGTTAAACATTACTTAAATTTGAAACTGTTTTTGACACCAAACTTTAAGAAAATTATTTGGTGTTTTTGAATTTAATGTTAATGATGTACGAATTTTTGTATCAAGTAAAGTGGCTAGTGAATGAAATAACTTGCCCTGATTGGTAGACGAATGATTTTGAATTTTATATTAAAAATTTTGCTGAATCGGATACAAAAATTCACTGAACAAATATTATTCATTATTTACGAATTTCTGATGTTTAAAATTTACGATTTAATTTGAATATTTTTTTTGAAAAATCAAATTTGGTTTTTGTTTGCGAATTTTAGATAATTTAAATGTTTGTCAAGATTGGATTTTTTAAGAGATGTATTTCTATCATTTATCGATAAAGAGAATTTGAGAAAGTTTTAGTTAAATTTACAATTGTTATAATTATGATTGTTTAAACGATTTTGAAACCTTTGTCCGAAATTTTTACAATTGTCAGATTTGAGCATTTGATTATTTGAAATCTGATTGCTGGATCTTACGATAGTGAGTTTTAAACTTTTGATTATTACTTTCGAATTTCTTAACGAAATGTTATTTGAATTTAAAATTACGAATGATTTTGAATTTTATATTAAAAATTTTGCTGAATCGGATACAAAAATTCACTGAACAAATTATTTCAATTAACGATAAAAGATAAAAAATGAATTCTTCGATTAACAAGTATTTACTCTCTAAAATATAATGGGATTGGCACGAACTCAAAATTTTAGAGCTTCATTTCCTCTACTGCCACTTTCTCACGATCACTGCCCAGTTTGGTGGCAACTTAACGATCTGACGGAACAATACTATTAATTTATTTATTAACATTTTTAACTTTCATTTATTTAAGTACTAAAAGGAAAACCTTTAGCCGGAAAAAAATTTATAACATGTATTGATTATTCATTGATGTATCATTTTACTTAACCTTCGTTGAAAACGTAAATTAATGCAACATGGAAGTTATTTTAAATACAAAATAATATTTTCCAATTTTATTTTGACTATTATTTTGCTAAGTATTTGATTGAAAAATTTAAAATACGAAATTCCGCTTCACAATAAGGTTTATTTAATAGGCCAAACCTTCAAATTAAAATTTATGAATTCGAAGCTTTGATCTTTTATTATCTGATCAATATGAATTAAGAATTGAGCCATAATACATAACAACCTTGAATTTTAATCTTAAATTAAAATTTAAATAATAGCTAGTGATTTATGTATCAAATCTTTACCTTAAAATTACAGAGTAGGGTTCCCCGATAAGAAGCACCTTTGTTGATTCAAAGCAAAGCATACATGACATCTAAAAAAATAAAAGCAGTAAAAATCATATAATATAATAAATACGGAAACATTATTGAGAAAAACATTTGTGATAATTTTATATTAATAAAACATTATACTGTAAAACTGAGAATGACGAGTACCCTAATGTATTGCGTATAACCCACGCCGTGTATAACCCTTATCTCAATTTTTGATCATTAAGTTTCTATTGAAAAGTAAGTTAAAGTTAAGCAAGTAAATTATATATGACTCGCACCTATTATTATTTTTTTGAAAAGTCATCTTTTTCCACCGTATTACCACCTAGTTAGCAACGGTAAATTATGGTAATTAAATATGTTTTAATGATCATTTCATTTATAATTGTATTTTATTATTAATAGAGGGAGTCACCGCCTAAAATTTCAAAAATCTGATAATACGTATTTAACATAACAGCAAATGATTATAAAGTAAAACAGTTTAAATTTATTGAACATGTTAGTGATGGTAGATGAGAGCTCATACGGCCTTCGGCAGCAATCCCTACCAACAAAGTTTGATATTTTGAAATACTACAATCCTATTGATCAGTTCTATAAACTGCCAGTGTCTATGATAAAGATAATGCTTTTCGGTAAAATGTTGACACCAACCTTTCAATTGGTATGGAGAAAATATATGTGAAAAGCCATGTTTGCTTTTAGTAGTACCATCTCCAAACTCCTAGGAAACAAAAAAAACCAAACAGACAAATAGTGATTTTTTTTCTTTATAGATTTATTAAAATATTTAAAAAATTTTCCTTAATATTGTAAAAAAAATATATTTATAAATTTTTATATGATTTCTATTATTTTAAGATTATTTATCTATTTTTTAAATATTTTCTTAAAAATAAATTATATTTTTGATTGTTTTCTCAAATATGTTTTTAAATTTAAATTATAATTTAGTTTAAATTTTTAAAAATAATTTGAATAATATAAATATTATTTAAAAAATAACTCCACAAATTAGAATAAAATAATATTTTTATATGCAATTCCTAATAACTTTAAAATAATATTTTTAATCATGTAAAATATTTTTTCTGCGAAATAAAATGTTAATCTTCTGTCTTGGACTCTAATGAAACATTCAATAAATTTATTTTTTCCTTAAATATGTGTTGAAATCGTTTTGACTTTCTATAATTTTCTATAATGGACTAACCTTTTATATAAATAAGTTTAAGAAAAAATCTGTTAATTTATTTCTTTTTATTAATAATGAATAATCCTAATCAATTACACTAGGGGTGTCAAAAATGGAGCAGTGTCATCCATGTTGTAAAGCCCCACAAACTTTTTTAAGGAGGTGAATTCATTTAAAATGTCTGGACAAATTTTTCCTTGTAATGTGCCCGGGGAAATTCATATATTATAAAACATCAGTATATCAAGAAATGTGATATATACAGTATGATTCATAAGTCTGTTCACCCCCTCATATTTTGATTACTTATTTTCTAACTAAAAATTTGACGTCATATTAATTTTGAATATTTGTTTATATATATTTTTTTATGCTACACATTTGAATTTATATGTTAAATATTGAAATTTTCATTAATGACTTATTTTTTTAAATTTTAGATAAATTAAATGTCAAGAGTATTTAGTGAATTTGAGCGTGGAATGATTGTTGCGCTTAAAAATGCAGGAAGTACATGGAATCAAATAAAGGTCGAACTATTTACAAGATATAAAAGGAATATTTCAAAACGTGGAATGCAAAAAATATTGGCGAAGTATTTAAAAAATCGAGGAGTGAAAGATCAGCCACGTGGAGGCAGACCTCACAAACTAAGCGCCAGATCAGAAAGAGTGATTAAACTCATAAGTCGTTTAAACAATGATATTTCCACGTTAAATATTACAAGGATATTTAATTCTTCTTCCTCAATAGCCATAAGTAAGTCGACAGTCGAAAGGATTTTACAGAAATATGGAATACGGGCATTCAAAGCTGTAAAGAAACCTTTCCTTATCGCTAAACAAAGACAAAGAAGATTGCAGTGGGCTTCATTATATCAAAATTGGGATAAAGAAACTTAGTATTCTGTTATATTTAGCGATGAATGCATTTTCCAATGTTATAATCATCGTGGTAGATTTTGGATCAGACGAACTAGAAATGAAAGGCTCAAACTCGGAAACATCAATGAAACCATGAGCCACGGAGCCAAAGTTCATGCCTGGGGGTGCTTTTCAGCAAACGTGGTAGGTCTTCTTAGAAAAGTAGAAGGTTCAATGAATGTTCAAATGTACCAGGAAACTATTATACATGACATTGATATTATTGGAAAGTGCTTGGTATTTCCAAAACAACAATTCATTTTTCAGCAAGATCTTGCACCACGTGTACTGTCGACATTTAATTTCTTAAAAAAGAAAGAAGTTGACCTTTTACCATGGCCAGGCAATTCACCAGACGCAAATCCCATCGAAAATGTATGGGGACTTTTAAAAAGGAAATTACAGACGATAAGGTGCACATCGTTAGAACAGCTGTGGGTGGCTGTTCAAAAAATATGGTACGAACTATCAAAAGACTATTGTAAAAGTCTTGTTGAATCCATGCCTAGGCGATTAAAAATGATAAAGGACATGAAAGGACATTCAACTAAGTATTGAAAGTTCCACGTAATAAATGTTTTATTAAAAATTTGATCTTTTTCTCAAAAAATAAGGGGGGGTGAACAGACTTATGAATCATACTGTAAAAGTGTACAGGTTTACAGAGTTTACTTGAAATCGCAGCTTAATTAATTTAATACACTGGTCAGATTGATCCAAATGATAAGTATAACATATAAGAGACTACAGTACTAGCATTGGCACACAGGGTAATGAGTCATAGACTCAGTTTCGGGTAGAAACCATAAATAGGCAATACAGAGCCTACTGACTTTCTTGCACGGCTTTAGATGCAAGAATACGAACTTTCAGTGTACGTGCACGCTTCGGTTTCCCAGTCAGAAAGGATCAGTCATGATCCCTCGCACAGTGATTCTGTAGAGCTTTGACTGTGTAAACACGTTTCGTACAATGAGTAAAGGGACACCGAAATATCCCCACATCATTTGTATTACTTAACGGAAAGTCGAGAACCACCCTTGGAATCACTCCTGGGTCCGTCTCCGCGGCACCATCGAGGGGCACTGACACATCATGCATAGTGATTGGGTGCAAAGATTTTGTACATCCTTCGTCTGCATTATTTTGTAAAGCACAAGTACCACTGGTACTGCCTTGGGTTCGGTGATCGATCAATAAATGTCACTTTAACCATTCATCCGTTTTATCGGTATTGTGACAATTTTCCATGGGACATTGGAAAGGTCTGTCACCATTCTGACACTGTGGCGTCGTGACCATATGCACGTTTAAGATGTGTCTTATTAGTTCCTTCTGTTCCGCAAAAGCTTTGAAACAAGAATGATACGTGCATTCCACTCTTTTGATACTCGGCTGGAGCATTTTCGGGTAATATTTTCTTTGTTCAATCACTTCTATCAGTTTTTCAGACACAGTTCCTTTGATTAGGTGTTTGAATTTCTCGTCAGTGTCGAGAATTCCTCTCACATTCAAGCATTCCTGGTATTCGACCAGATCTTCTTGGCCGCCGAATAACCAGAGCATATCGCGGGCGATACGCTCTTTCATCAACTGCTTTTTACGGTCGCTGACTTTTCTATTTCCTCAGGCCATTTCAGAGTTTAATACTCTTTTTACCTCACGTATACCTTTTCGTCTATTGTACTCATAGAATACAATACGCTGCTTCACTAATACTAACCTTTTCCCATTATCCGACATGTGTGCGCTGTGTGCATACTTTCCAACGCTGCGTACTTAGTTTTCACAGACAAAGTGTATAGGGTAATTGAAGTCTCCTCCCTCCACCAACAAGCACCAGGACTGCATAGCTTCTGCCTCCGCTTTTCCAACCTTGCTGTTTAGAGATACATAGAATGTCTTTTTCTCGCTGTCACTGTATCTCCAATCAGTTGGAGAGTACACTACTACGATAATTATTCTGAAGAAAATGATTTTCACTCTGAAAATTCGATCCAAGAATGCCTCAAACCCGATATTACCTTTAGGTAGGCTGGTTAATAAACCAACTCCTCTTTCTATAATTTGTCCCATTTGTTGTCCACTGTTGTAAAGGGTCCACTTTTCATAATTCTCAGTCACGACACCAAATTTGTGTGTTTTCGTTAGGATGGCTACATCTACATTTAGCTTTTCTAGAACGTAAGTAACACTCAAGACTTTCTGATCGTCGAACTCCCGAACATTCCATGTACTAATCATCTTCAAACCCAACCGTGACTCCCGCTAGGGGGACACCAGTCCAATCCCCACTTAACCTGAGATCCTATCATTTTGCGAGCAATCCCAATATTCTTTGTGATGTCTACTTTTTTAGTAGCATCAGTGATTAAGGTGCCTACTCATGGATTGCTAGTCCTAGCTGAGAGTACCCCCTCTCGAATTTAGTTGAGTATCCAGGATTGCGGCGAGGACGCATCGAGAGGGTGAAGATATATATCCATACGGACGTCATATCTTCGATCCCTTTAACCTTTCTGCGAGAAGTGTAATATATATCTTTTTTGTAGACAGAAAGGTTAGTTACTAAAATATGAGCTCTGAGGCCACCTACCATTTTTTCTTCGAAAGATTTTCAATATTCTTGTTTATTTTTGTTTACAATGTAATCAATTGCTCTATAGCTTATCATATTAAAAAATAATATGACATTATAAATTGTAAGCTAAAGTGAAATTTACTTTTGAGTCTTTGAAAGTCAATTTTTGTTCTTTCAAAAAATCTCAAGAGTAGTTTTTTTACGGTTTGACAATACTGCAATTTGATTAGTTATTTGAAAAACTCGGAGCTTTTTTCCAGTAGTACATTATTTTTTTGGAAACCATTTGACGCTGATATAGTAAAAACCTGGGTATTTGTCTGGGTATTAAAAGATATAATGAAAGATTTTTTGCATTGAGTCCTACCGTTTTCAAAAGCGTTTTCATGCTGTTTTTAGACTTAGAGGTAAGTCTATTTGATAAGAAAGTTTAAAACCGGTGGTACATGAAATTTTTCGAATAAATAGCTGAAATTAACTTGAAATTTGTGTATAAAGACGGTTTGTGAAAAGTTTGCTTTCATAAGGCTATATCGTCTGTTTGTTTTCAATGATTGTTGGATTATCGAAAAACTTTTTAAAAGGAATTATTCACTGAATTGGAAAAAGCGGTTTAACAGATGGTTCTGGTTTAATGATTGTTAAAATTATCGGTGCGGATATTAATTCCGCCTTGTAAACAATAAAATGTGATTTTATATCACAATTCGCAGAAACATCCCAGAATTGATTTATATTAATTTTTTGGGTGTTAAACCGAAGGCAAATAATAACCGTGTGAGTATTTGTAACGTCAATATCAGAATTCATTTTAACTCAAATTATATCTTTATTATAAAAAAACTTTCAAACAAATTTTCCAAATATTTTCTTAATTAATAATTAATCCGCTGATCTCTATTTTCAAATAATTTTTCATCCATTTATAATTTTAATCAAATCAAAAACAACATTCAACTTTTTAAAATTTTTAAACAAAAATATTTATCAAAATGATTTTACATACATTAAAATTTTTAAAAAAAAATATTTAATGTTTAAATATGTTTTACTTTCATCTTTTTATAATTTTGTTTTTCAAAGAAAACTGTTTTTTAATTTTAATTGTATTTTTAAAAAAAACCATTTTTAATATTTTATTATTTTAGAAATTTTTAAAATACGTTATATTTAATATTCAAGTTTTTATTTTTTAAATATTTAATTTCTTAATCATATCATTAAATTAATTTAAAATTAAATAAATACATTTTTACAAATATTAATAAAATTTTTATTCGGGTTTAAATTACCTTTTAAAAATACTGTTTTATCAACTCATTTTTCTATTAAAATAATATTTTAATTCAAAATAAATTTACAAAGAATGTCTTTATATTCAAATCTAAAATACTTAATCAATTTTAATTAATTTTTAAAATTTTCAATTTGGTTTTAATTCAAAATAATCTTTTTTAAAACTATTTAAATTTTGATCAGCGAACTAAAAATTAACAACCTCATAAACCGTATTCTCATTCATGCAATTTTTATGTAGACAGTCATCATGGTAACCGCATTGAATATCGTGACAAAAAACTTTGTTTTTCCGAGATAATTTATCGCCATCATCATAAATCGCACCACAAATTTCTTAATATTTTTGTTTGTGATAAATCGAGTGGTCGATTGACAAATGAGTCTGCGGGTGTCCGATTAATTAATCGATGGTTCTTATTTTCCCGACTGTAGATATTGTCCGCCAAGAAAAGAGTGGAATAACTCGAAATTTTCAACATTAAATGGAATACGAATTATTATTATCGTTAGCGAATTCTCGATTCAAAAATTCAAAGTAGTTATCGAATGCGGAATGATTTCAATTTCGCTAATTTCTTTTTCAGCAAATCAATTAAAATTAGTCTATTTATTTTGTCCTTGGAAATATCGGATTGATGATTTTCTTTATCATCAAATTTATTAGCAAATAATTTAATTTAATCATAAATTCGATCGATTATTCGTTCTATTATCGAATCGAGATCATTTGATTATGTGAAACTTTGAAATTTTTCGGTCAAATGAACATTTTTTATTTTATTTAGAGGTTTAGTAATAATGTTTTTTGAATCAGACATAGTTCGAATTCTTTTCCTTCTATTTACCAATAAACTTTTCAAAAAATGACACTCAAATTCAAAATAAACAGACACGTATACACTTTTGTATTTTTTAACATTTACATTAAGGTCAAAATAAATTTAGTAAAACAAAACATTATATAAATATATACATTAGTTTAAATAAGATTTTTTATCTATATTTTTGGTTAGTTTTTAACCATTACAAGACCATATTATTTCAGCCCGCGAATGTGTTGGTTTTGGCGTAATAGTTCTTTTTTTTTCGTTCAGAAACACATTTGCCGCTTTGTACAAACGTTTTATTTTGACATTCAGTAAAAAAATATCGATTCAATAATAACTGAACAATCGATAACGATTTTTGTAGAATGGAAAATATTTCCCTTGAGTGTGAAATGGTTAATTTTAATTTTTTTATTTAAAATTTTTTTAATCTTTATTTAATTCTTAGCTATTAAATTTATTTAATATATTAACTCTAATTAATAATGAAATGTGGTCAGAAGAGTGACAAAGGAAGTCAGAACGTGACCATTGTCTTTGAACGAGTTTTTTTTAATTTGCATTCCAATGAATCTTGGTGAATGTTACAAGGATAAAATATGAAATTGAAATTGTTTCTTTATTATTTTTTACACATTTATTTTATTAGAATTATTTATTAATAATAAATGTTATTTTATTTTCTATAAGATTTAAAGTATTAAACAATATTCTTCAAAAATATTAAATAAGATGAATTTCAATAAAAGCAGTCTCAAAGTAAAATTTTTAAATATTTAATTCTAATGAAAACTAAAAGTAGCTAATATAATATTTTATAATATATAATTTGTTTATTATGGCTTTAATTTAATAATTTATATTATAATAATGAAAAAACCGAAATATTAATAATTCACAATAATTGGATAATTAGCATTTCTGTCTGATATGTTTATTCTAATTATTTTTATATCTTATTTTTAATGGAAAAATTCAAGAACACAAAATATAATTATTTGATAAATAATTTATTATTATAATCATTCGGTTTACCTTATACCAACATGAGCGAAGCTGAACCAGAGAAAGTTTGAAACACTGAAATTATAAATAATGTATAAATAATATTTTTAATTGATATAATTTTATAATATTCGATTATTTTTAATATCTATCAATAAAAATATTTGTTTGAGAAGTATTAGGAATACGATTATGATTTCCCACAGTTTTATTTTTATCACAATTTGAATTTTCTTGGGAGAATTTTCAGTCAATTCTCATTTTGTTTTTCCGTCCGATTTTCAGGTTTTCCCAAAGACCCGGACGGGGGTAGTGATAGAGTATCAAGGTCGGAATTGAGCCTAGGGTATTTATATACTTTATCTATGTACTAGCTTGTCCGAAAATTAATCCACCATATTTCATGAAAATTCAAATCTTTTTTTTACAAGAAAAAACAATTTTTATTCAGTAAAGTTTTTACCTTTTTGTTCGATCCCCTTAACCCATCTTTCAGGTAGTTTTAAAATTCCATGGGTAAATAATTGTATCGGTTTTGACTCAAAAAACTCATCTATATGGATTTTGATAGCCTCACAGTTGAAAAAGGATTTTCTATTCAAAGAATTCTTCAAGGACAAGAATAAATAGTAGTATGATGAAGCAAGATCAAGTAAATATGGTGGTAGGGTAACACCTTCCAAACAAGCTTGTATAATTTTCTACGAGATATGACAGAAACATGTTGCTTTAAATTATCATGTGTAAGCAGAACAACTTTTCTGTTTGCCAGTTCTGGACGCTCTTTCTTTATTTTTGGTTCAAATTTTCTAACTGACGACAGTAAACATCAGAATTGACTGTTTGATTTTGTGGAAGAAGTTCGTAAAATATGACACCTTTAAAATCCCACCAAACACAGAGCATGACTTTTTTGGTCTATGGGCGCCTTTGGAATAGCTTCGGAAGGCTTACATGAATGAATCCAAGATTTTTTCCAGACACATAGTTGTATACAATCCACTTTTTCTGTCCTGTTATATCTCATATCCAAAAATGGTGCATACGATGTTTTTCTGACAATTTATGAGGAAGCAAAATATTTGACTCAATCTATTCCTTAATTTGATAAGCATCAACAGCAGAAGGTCGTCCAGGGCGATTTACATTTTCGAGGTCAGCATTTCCAGTTTTGAATTTAACATACAATCTTCTTTCATTAGATTTAGTAAATTTTGGATATCGCCATATAATATAATTATACTATTAAATAGTATAACTAAAAAATATTGAAAATTGGTTACATAATTTGGGTAGTTTTATTATTTGGTGTTTTCAAAAAAAATGTAAATTAAATAAATAAAATCAGGCAAATAAAGCCTTATTACATAGGTACTAGCTTTATAGAATGAAATAAGAGAAAATTATAAGACAAAATGATGTCAAATTACCTGTAGATTATGGAATAAATACCATAGGAAAAGGAGCATTTCAACATATTATGTCATGAGTCATGGGCGTCCCCAAGGGGGGGCAAAGAGGGCAGTTGCCCCCCCCTGGAAACTTGAATAATTTATCATTTTAATTGTACTATTTCGATCTCCCATAGTCTCAGAAAAAAAGTTATTTTAGTCTAAAATCTAAGTAAAAGGCTTTTAGTTGAATTTTTTTTANTAATAATATTTTGAAATTAGATGGCAAAACGGAAGTCGAGCCTTAAATATTATTAGAATTTCTAATTTAGAAAATTGAAATTGTAAACACTTTATTCATGAATCATGATTTATATAAAATTACATTGGTAAAAATTTTTAATCGTATTATTCCTCTCCTTTTAGAATGGATATAAGAAAATATTTATCCTGTGACAAGCTCGAAAATAAAAAGCAGAAAATACAGACTCTAAGTGAACCTGAATCTGTACTGAATTTAGTGACCATGCAGAAATTACTTATCCTGTGAATGATCGAATAGAAGAATCAACTACACAAGAAAACACAAATGAAAATATGTACGATACTGGTGC
>MQRK01224548.1:22571-48108 GCA_001938485.1 Girardia tigrina | reverse complement strand
TAAATGTTATTTTTCTGTTGTATATTCATTTTTTGAACTTTATGTCATTTTGTTCTCAAATAGCTGCCGCACCCTGTATAAGCTGCAAAAAGCCAGTGTTAATTTAGTCTGAAGATGGCACTGGGTAATCCGCCGAAATTAATTACGAAAATAAATTGTGAAAAATAGCGTTCACTTTTTAATAATAAATTTCTTATTAATTCAAATATTTCGCCCAAAATTAATCCAGAAATTCCTTCGACTAAATTTTGAAAATTTACGGAATATAAACTTTAAATTATTTTACATTTTTCTACGAAACTTTATCATAACAACTAATTAATTTAAATTTACAATAGACCATTGTTAAAAAAATTATTTCTTAAATATTGATCCGTTAATTATTTATTTAAAATTTATTTAAACTTATTTCATAACTGTTGTCAAAATATATCAATTGTTATTACTGTAAACATATTTTAAATAAGTATTTATTTATCATATTTTTAATTACATTTAATTTTTTAATTTATTTCTTTTAAATTTTCAAATCAAAAAAATAATAAACTATTTTGGCGAAACTTAAATTTAAACTAACCCCTCATAATTTTAAAGTTATTTTTTTCCATAAAGTTACTCTTAAACTGAATCGGGATCGATAACCAAATACACCGCTCAATTTTAATCCCAAAATAATAATTCATTTATTGTTAATTTAAGTAACTTTTTTATTCCCAAAATAATAATTAATCAATTAATAATTTATTAAAACTAATTAAGTTAAATATTAATTGTTAAAAGAACTCACACATTTGACAGAACATTTATTCCACTCACAATTTTGATCATCTCTTTGACGATCAATAGTGAACTAACTTGAAGAAAATTATTTTATTTAAATTATTTAATTTAAATTTTATTGGTTAAAATAAAATTACTTTTTTTAATCATTTTTAATATTAATTTTATTTTAATTATTTAAAAATTTACAAAAATAAAATCAATAAAATTATTTAAAATTTACAATAATAAAAATTAAAAATTTGAATATTAAATCTAAATTTGAATAAATTAGTTTCAGATAATAAGAAATTAAATATTGATAATCCATCTGTTAGGAGAGGCACAATCCAAAATCAACACACAACATTTAAACATGCAAACACTACACAAAAACATCAATACACCAAATATTCCTCACATTAATATTAATTAAATTATTTATTTTAAATAATTTTATATAAATTATTAATAAAATTAATTAAAATCAAATTTATTCTAATTATAGTAATAATTATTTGAATATAAAATTAATTAAAATATGTTTAACTATAAATAATTAAATAAATTATAATTAATGAAATTACAAAAATTCAATTTTAATCCAAAAATAATAATTTCAAATTATTTATTTAAATTAACTTAATTAAAAATTACATTTATTATTAAATTTAATAAAATTATTTTGAAATTAAGCAATAAAAATTATTAGAATCATTAAAGCTTAAATTAAATCTGAATAATTATAATTTTCTATTAATTTTACAAATTCATAAAATAAATTTTAATAAAAAAACTCAATTTTAACCCAAAATATTAATTACAAAAATATAAATTTTAATTAATTCTATCAATAAATTTGAATTATTATCGGATACGACTTCCCGACAATCCCTACGATCCGCCGATCGCTTGGGCATTCAATTTACCTTCATCGCCGGCTCAAACAAGCCCGCTTTGTATAGTGATTGCGCAAAATAGAGTTTATATTCCTTCACGTCCGGATGGAGCAGAGACAGCTGTTCGTAACAATCGGACGCTGACACAAAATTCTGCATTTGAAAATAACAATATCCAAGCAATGAAAGCGCTGCTCGCGACGACGGATAACTTTCTAGCTGTAAATTCAGTATCGATACGGCTTCTTTGTATTTTTGATCTTTTATCAATCCGTATATCGTCGACGTGAATTCACCTTCTCTGATTTGCATAGACATGTTTCGAAAAATCGTTTGATTGAATTTAATGGTTTTCAAATGAAAACTGTTTTGAAATTGTGTCGAAAATCGGGAATTTGAAACACGACTTAACGACGATAAAACTTAAATCAGTCGAATAAAACAAATCGGTAAATACAATTTTGTTTTCTTCAAGTGAGTTTTTTTTGTGAAATTTTATATTTAATTAAAGGAATGTTTTTCTTACAATAAAATAATGAAATTTTAACCAATTGAAAATTTTTTTTATTAGTTGTTTGGTTTTGTAATTTTAAGATAAAGTATTTTTTAAATATATATTTTAGTTTTTTCCATTCTTTTTATTAACTTAATATTATATATATGTATACTTATATAGAAATTGAGTCTTGTGAACGCAGGTTTAATATTTTGAAAATATAATTTGATTAAAGCTTTTTAATATAATTATTGGACATGTTTCGATGTTTAAATACATCATCATCAGCAATTTTAATAAAATTTTAATTGATACATTAATTTTAAAAGGTATATTACGAATTAAATATAATTATTTATTATTTATTTGTGTGAAAAAATATGGGATGACAGCTCTAATTCTGTGAATAAAATAATGAACAAGCAGGCACTGAAAGAACTTCTAAAATTTTGTGCCAAAAATGTAACTTTTTTTTAATGATGAATGGTACATTCAGGAAGACGGTGTCACAATGGGTTCCCCATTAGCACCAACTTTGGCATCAATCTTTATGAAGTCGCTTGAGGATAAAATGAATGCATAGCCTGGTGAAAAATCTGTGTTGTACAAGAGATATGTAGATGATGTCTTTTTGGTTTTCAGAAATCAATCCCTCATAGAACCATTCCTAACATTCATGAATGGTCTTCATCCGAATATTAAATTTACCACAGAATTGGAAGTAGATAATAAACTTCCCTTTCTGGACATTCTTGTTACTAGGATGAATGGAGGCTATAAAACTGAATTATTCAGAAAGGCAACAGGTACAGGTCTTTACACAACACCACAGAGTTTTTTGTGATGAAAAATACCGAGAGGGTATGATAAAAGGACTTGTTCACAGAGTTTTGAATTTGTCATCCAGTTTTTTTGCAAATCAGGGTTTAAATATTCTTATAAGGCACTTGAGGGACAATATGTATACAAAGAAGAAAATAGAACACAACATTAGGGTAACAGACAAATAATGTACAGATGTACGAGTTAAGAAACAATTAAAAGAAGAAAATACTGAAGAATACAAACAAATCATTAAAATTCCATATTCTGAAGGATTTAGAGCGTTTAAGAAGAGTATTTGTAGACAATAAGTAGTGCTAAAGTAGTCTCTGTCACATCCAAAGTTCAAAGTTTCCTCTCAAACAAATCGAAAACAATTTGTGGTTTGCAAGCTAATCTGGTATATAAATTTAATTGTCATGGGTGTCAAAACTCGTACATCGGAGAGCAGGGATCAACTGTTCGGCCAACAGACATACTTCTACGTAGTGTCCCTGATAAACTAGATTGAGTTCGATTCCGTCTCTTGACTAAAGTGTCTGAAAGCTGGTCGATTATTGCGGAAAAGCCGGCAAAGTATCATATTCAGGAATGGGCCAGCAATCCATTCACTAGGCTGCACTTTATAATCTGGGTGTGAAGGCTGTGGGGAGTAGTGACCCCGCTGTCGATGGTTGGATTGCATCGTAATGATCTGGGATGAATCAATCCTGGTGAAGGGTGTTGTAATGATGTCGTTGCACTTTCGAACAGGCGGAACTAAGGCATGGATCCCAACATTGGAGGAGTGCCCGTTGAGAACCATCAGCGTCCCAGGCCTCTTAAAAAGTCTCAGGCTTAATTACCGTAAAAGGAGTAGAGGTGCACATCGGAGAGACAAATCGTCATCTCAAAACCCAGATTAGTGAGCACTCGCAAATGAGTCGATCGAGTAAGATTCTTGATCATTGGTTATGTTGTAAGAATAGAACCTCATCCATTTCAAAAGATGAGTTTTCTGTTCTACAAAAGGGTTTTGATTCACATTACGAACGACAGTTTTGTGATTCTCTACTAATAAGACACTAAAACCCATCAATTAACATTCAGAATGGGAAAAGTAAGGTTATTTCAATATTTAAAAATTTTAATTAAAATATTTTTGCCATTATTACCCAATAATACTTTAATAAATAATAATATTTAATTCGTAATATACATTTTAAAGTTAATGTATCTATTAAAATTGTATTAAAATTGCTGATGATGATGTATTTAAATATCGAAACATGTGAAATAAGTATATAAAGAAAGCTTTAATCAAATTATATTTTCAAAAATATATATATATACATATATATTCTAGACTACGAGTTGGATCAAAGCTCTGAAGAGGGAATGTAGCAATATGGTTGATATTGTTTTTGTTTTACTGGACATAAATGCGCGCAATTTGACTTGACTGAAATCTCGCAGTTACATTGAATAAATATTTCGGTGTTGTTATTGTTTTTGCTCTTACATTCTACTCAATCGATTTTCTTCAAACTTTACATACTTACTCATTCTCGATGACAATAAATGATTATGTAAAAATTTGATCGAAAAAATCTTTTTAAGATTCCAAAGGGGAAAATTCGGATTTATCGAAAAATATTAATTGCAAGATATTTATTTATAAATTATAAGTAGTTTATATTAATTTTTAATATTTTTTTAATTGAAATTTTTTAAATTTTAAATTTTGTAAATTTTAAAATTTTTGTTGGCAAAGTAGAGTTCTGTCTGCATAAAGAATGGATATAAAAATTTTTTGATTTACTAGTTTCTTTTATTGGTATTAAGAGTTTTGAAATACAAAAAAATGTTTGAAAGAAATATTACATTTTTTAATTATAAATTTATGAATTATTATTTAAGCAATTATTGATATTTTAGACTAATTGTGTCATTAGAAACTGTAATAAATAAATTTAAATGTAAAGATCGTAGGGTTTGAGAAGAACAGATATTTAAACCCAGTTCTACAAGCATATTGATAAAGATTTTAAATTATGATTAAATTTAATGAATACAGTAGTAAATTAGTAACATTTTAAGTGGTCATAACGTTATTCCTGAAAGGTTTCTTATAAAAACGATTTGATTGTACTTTTGTTATTACACGATATTTTGCCAATTATTTTATTTCACATTTTTATGTAACCTAAAAACTCTTGATTTAGTCAGCAATAAATCTATCTATGTACTGCTGAATGGTTTTCAATTTATGGTATTCAGTAGAGATCTAAATAAGCAGAAATTTATGGACAAAGTCTAGAAACTACGGACAGTAAATCAAAAATATCTTAGTCAATGAAATAATTTTCTGATGAGAAGCCAAATTTATATGTAATATTATATTATCAAGCTGAATAACAATTCATTTTTAGTTATTCAATTCTGGATGTTGCAGTTAAATTAGAATGTGTCAATTTTTCGGTGTTTCGGTAAGTGACAAACCCAGGTGGCCAAGAAGGTTTTGATTATAGTCTTCGAGTCGATCTTGCGTAGGGGCATAGCTACAGCCATTTGGTGGATTTGTCGATCATTTTCATAATATATTGATGTCCATGATCTGGTGGTAATGGGCTGATCAAATCAACGTACACTGTTTCAAATCTCGATGTGTTAGAGAAACGATATGCAGTGGATTTAAGTTTACGATGCACCCCGAACTTTTGATATTGATAGCTCTTTCAACGTTTATACGTCTCGATGCATGGCGGGTCAGCTGGTGTGTTTGGGCAGTACTTTATAAGCGTTTAAGCTGAATGGGGGGTGGATATTATACATGTAGTTGAAGGCTTGTTTGCGTAAATGTTCACCTATAATTGATCGAGGGGATCCAGGAAGTGATAAATTCAGATAGACTTCTTTGTTGCACGAGATGTGTGCAAATCTTTGTCGGATAGGAGGGTTTACGTGGAGGATCTGCTGGGTAAACAACAGTTAGAAGAATTGATGCGATGGATCGTGCTAAATTATCAGGTACAATTTTATCTTTTCCAGGGATATAGGTTATGGATAAGTTAAATTCGGAGAGAAATGAAATCTGGTGCTGTTTATGCAGTGATGAGTTTTTCATCAATAGTAAGTAAACAAAAGAATTTTAGTCTGTCGGGATATTAAATGTGTATTCGATAAGGTGAGGTTTGAAGTGTTTTACGGCGCACAAAGTAGCGATGAGTTGAGTTTGTAGGAGAAAAAATCAAGTGGTTTTACGATTTCTGTGACTATTTGTTGCAACATGATTCCGGTTGCCATGTTATAGGTGTCGATAATGAGTTCAAGTGGTGCACTTTTAGGAGAATAAGAAAGAATGTTTAGCTTTGTCATGGCTGTTTTATATTATTGAAAGACTGTTTTAGGTTCACCGACAGTGGTATGGTTTGACTCTTGGGTCCTGGGCTGATAGATGATATGAGTGTCGTTAGTATGGAACGATTGAGTATGTACCTGTAGAAATAATTTACCAAGTCTAAGAAGTTGAGTATGTGTGAGATGTTTTTGTGAAGTGTTAATGATTGAATGCAGTAGGGCTGCTTTTTGAGGGGTGCGTGTCAACGATTCGAAATGTTTTGTATCCAAGCAAAATGACTGAGAACTGTGGAACGAATATTTGTTTCAGATGACTTGTAACTTTGCTCGTTTAGTCGTGACAGGGTGAATAAGATTAAGGAAAAATTATTTTACAAATAAATTTGTAAATTATGATGAAATTGTTGAAGAATATTGAATAATAAAATCTATAAAAGCATTTCAGACGAATATACTGAGGAAAATGCTTTCTGAATTACAAAAATGATTTTGGAGAAATGAAATATTCTGAAATCGTTTTCTTTCTAAGTGTTTTAAATGGACATAAAAAGAAAACAATAAATTAATAAAACAAGGAATCAAATATGATTTTTTAATTAAAATATTTTTATTTTGCACAACCCTACTTATCACAGATAAGTTTAAAGTTATTTATGTACGTGAATTGAAAGTCACAGTTCCAGCCAAATGTTCAAATCCAAACAACAAAATAGTTAATCTTATAAATTAATAATTACTGTAGGGTGAGTTTTTCGTATCCTTTATGTTTTTCGCTCATTGGTCAATCACATTTTTATATTTTTTTATAAGAAAAAAGAATTCAAGGAAGAAGAAATAAATAATTTGGAAGAATAAAAGAAACAAAAAGAAAATTAAGTTAAACAAAATGAAGGACATCGGTTTATATTTTTTCCCTTTCCTTAGTCAAATAAAAATAATATTATTTTATGAAAATTTAAAATTAAAAAAAATCTTAATTCGATATTAAATATTTGTCAGAAATACTTGACTACGAAATACTATTAGAAAATATTATTACTTACTTGATTGTTGTTAACCAGACTTTTGGCTACTAAATATTCTGAAAATTTATCATTACATTGAGACTATTGTTCTGAAAAATTGCCCTCATACTGACACTATTACATACTTAAGGTATTACTATACCACGACATAACTTTTTAAGACGTTATTTTAGAAAATCCATGATTTCGTCTCTTATTAAAAAAACAGAATACTGACTAAATTTATTGATTTAATATGACTGAAATAAGTTTTGTTCATACTGTAATACCTAATCTGTTAATGTTTATTTTAATTATAGTTTTATTTAATTATATTGTTTATTTTTATTTTAATATAAAAAATAATGAAAGCTCTCCTTTTTCTTTTTTGATCGTCGATTAAAAGGAAACTAGACTGTTTTCATTTTTTATATAATTATATTTTGATCTAAACATATATGTCACTATGGATACCAACATGAGGTGATTTAAGGTCCACATCATCGGGCCTAATCTAGTTTTTCTTTCTCTTCCTTTACTATGAATAAGTCATCACTATCTGCAATATATTTGATACATACTCAAATGAATGGTTTATTTAAAAAAACATTCAGGTGAGGAATAAGGCATGTGTCAATCTAATATTGAAAGTTTAATAACATAATTTCATGATTAATAAACCATCTACGACTGTATCAGAAAGCTATGTATACAATGTAAACTAAGATACTCAGCCTTGGAGCACTGGATAATGAATCATAAAATCTGTATCAAATAAAGACCTAAAGAAATACAAAAGTTTCTTATCGTCTTACGCGGCTTCATATGCAAGCGTACGAGCCTTCAATACACGTGTATGTTTCAGTTTGTCTCTACAAATAAACTAATCATAATCTCTTGTACCGTCCTTTTGTAAGACTTTGGCTCTACGAACACACTTAGCGCAACAAAAAAGGGACACTTGAATATATCTCTTTACGTTATATTATACAACCAAAATTCCCAAATCCCATTTGGGATCTCTCTTTGATAGCTCTCGTCAGTAGTTCTGACCGACACTAACATTTCAATATTTCTGATTAGGTTCAAATTAGCTCTACATCTTTTGTCTGAGATGTCTCTTCGATTTAGAATATCTGTAGTACCATTAACTTTTATTCGATGATCAGCTAACAAATGCTTCTGAAACCTTCCATAAGTTTTTTGATTTTTGTAGAAGTTCTCTTTGGGATATATATATATATATATATATATATATATATAAATGCGCCACCCTTCGTTCGAATGTACATTATTTTTATGTTTTTTTAATTTCTCTAGCTCAGCAAATTTTTATAGCAAGAAGTGAATTTTCAGTTTTCTCTCTTCATATGCGGTTGAAGCATTTTATTATTTTCACTTCTTTTTCAACAGTCTCTTTCAGTTTTTTTGGTTACAGTGCCTTTAAGCAGGTATTTAAATTCCTCATCGCTGTCAATGGATCCTCACTTATTCAAGCACGCTCTATATTCTATCAATTTGTCTTCGTTCCCGAAGATCTAGAGCATTTAATGAGTAATACGTTCTCCCACCAGTTACTTTTTACGGCCCCTTATGAGTATTTAATGAGTAATACGTTCTCCCACCAGTTACTTTTTACGGCCCCTGACATTGTGGTTATCTAAAACCAGGTAAAAGTTTGAAACTCTTTTTGACCTCGTTCAACTCTTCCTCTTATTGTTCATGAAATAAAATACTCCTCAAGTAATATTCAGTCATGCATGTTGCCATCCAATCAATAATTCTATATTAGTTATTCTATGAAGCTTGGTTTTGCTTCAGACCGGTGTTATATAGGTGTTATAGAAAACTTGAAATCGTGCAACATCATTCTAAGACTTTGTTCAACATTCACTTTTGTAATAGACTATAAAAAATTCTTGAGTGGATCAGCTTCCATTTCAACATAATTGGAACACAGTTGAATTAAATAGCAGGTTGCTACACTTTTACCTTTCTAATCATCATATCTGTTGATTAATACTTGAGTTGCAGTAACCACTAGGATTAAATAATTCCTTAACATTTTCTTTGTGGGTCTCACCAAACTTAACTTGCAGTATTCTAGTACCTGATCGTTAGTAAGTCACATGACTTTCGTCTCAGTGCACTTATAATCATATAATATTTCGAAAAATGCGTTCCTCATTTCCAGATTACTACAGATACGATCTATATCGGAATCAATGATACATAGATCATCTGCATATACTAAATTATTGAACAGCCATTAAGAATCCCTATAATGTATCAATGAAAATGACTCTATCCTTGAAATCTTTTTTAAAGCCGTTTTGATGGTTTTAGATAACCACAAAGTCAGGGGCCGTAAAAAGTAACTGATGGGAGAATGTATTGCTCATCACATATTTCTGTTTAATCCTTCTTTCTATGAAAATGTTGGTGATTGTATATTCTAAATAATAAGTAAATTTATTTACTAAAATTATATTTTAAATTATATATAAAAAATATAAAATTTTCTTTTATTTAACAAATAAAAAAATAAATATAAAAATAATTATTTCTTTAAATGAATTAAAAAAATAAATAATAAAAATTTACTATATAAAGGAAAACGATTCGATACCGAATCACTTTATTTAATTTTAATTTTTCTTAAAAGGAGTCAAAAATCATCGAGGTTCGAGTAATTTTAATTTTATTAAATTATTTTATTTTAATTTTTTAATCAATATAAATATATTAATTATATTATAAAATCAATTAGACTTGATTACATAAAAATAGTAATCAAGTCAATCTAAAATAATAAGTTAGGCTACATTAAAATTGGTAACCTAACGTAAATTAAAATCATATAAAAAATAAGAGTGATTTTTATTTTTTTGTTGTTATATTAATAATTTATTTCAAATAAATATTATTGAAAAAAGAATTTTGTGTTATTATTTAATTTTTAATATAACAATAAGGGAAACTCCAACTAAAATATCACTTCTCCAAATGGAAGAAACAAAATTCTTTTTAGTTATTTAAAGAATTTTGTCGCTAAACATAATCTTTGAACCTTGCCTGCAAAAATTCACGCGGAAGCTATGAAAAGCCTTTTCTAGATCGATGAAAAGTGCATATATTTTCTTGTTTCTCTATCGACTTTCATCCTGTATTTTTCTGAGTACATGTTCTAATTTTCTTTTATTCTATTTTATTTACTTAAAAGTTGGATTAAAAGTTTTCATAACGGATAGTTTTCATGTTCATAGATAAGATTATTTCAAAGAAAAATTTAAAATGTTCGTCGTGTATGTGTTTTATAGAAATTGTTTAATAATTATTACCATTTAGTAATGGTTTAATTATAAATTATGGTTATAATCATATAATCAAGCAATTTAGAATGTTGGTTCGATGAAGACTTGTATTTTCCATCGGTCTTCCTTGTGCTGTCAGGGTGTATGACAAATTCCATTTTTTTATGTTTTAAGTGCATACGACATTCTCCGTCCTGTAATTTTATAAAAGAAAAGTTTTATTATGTATGAGATTTTAAAAGATATTAATAAGGCACGTAAAAAATTATGGCTTGCATTTAAGAGCAGATGTTTTTATTCTTTAAAAATCAGTTTTAAAGTCTGAGCAAAATAAATAACCGTTATATATACAGCCGGTACTTTATGGACACTTATGGTTTTAAATACTCTAAATACTCTGAGAATTCTTAAATTTTTAATTTCACACAACTCGAAAAATTAATTTTATTAATATAATGTAATAAAGTGGACAACTTTAGACGAAATTATTTTAAGTATTTTTTTGGTTTTTTAATTTTTTCGACGCAATAAAAAATATAATTAACTACTTCCATAATAGGAATTGATATAAATTTTTGACATAAGTTGATCTGACAAGATCGGTCAAATCGTACTTAGAAAGAAGGAAAAGTAACCCAAAGATTATTGATTTGTAGAGAAGAAAATCCTCAATAACACAACTTTTCAAAATATCATAAAAAAACATTTATCCATAATAGAATTATCATATTAGTAAACAACAAGTCCCAAATAAATCATCTAACAAACCATCCGCTGTTGTCCGACTGAAGGGAGCATCTGGGCCCATAGAGACGATCCCTCACACAATCGATTGCAGAATCGATCGTCTTGATTGAATTTTGACAACACCGTATCGGATTCACAATTCGAATCTGTCAAAATCTCATTCAATACACTGTCATATATTTCTATTAACACCGATTCAGCTGTTTCGTTGAAAATTTTCACTTTCTCTGTGATTTCAGAGTTTCTCAGGTTGTTTTTAGGAGATTGTTTATCCTCCGAAAACTTGCAATCATTCATCTCAAAGATTTTCAAAAAGTAATTTACATAACCGCTTAAAGAAAACGTTTTCGAATTTTCACTAATATCCATAGAAACTTCATCAATCGTCCTTTTATTCAATAATTTATTCGTCAAATAACGCGATAATAATCGATTAACTCTGGCTGAATTACGAAAATTTTTTTCTGAATTGATTTCTAGATAATTCTGATTATCATATATTGAATCGTTATTAAATTTATCATTATCGGTTTTGAGATCTTTAAAATAATTCTCGATTGCATTTGAGCACTCAAATTCTGGTAAGGATTCAAAATTTGTCAAGTTATCCAAAACAGAACGTTCAGCTACATAATCCGCATTGTTCTTTACATTGATCATTTTCATCAATTAATATATTTAAAATGACACTATTTGATGGTGGTATTTTTAAATAAAATATAAATTTATCGATTAACTCAGAGATTTGCAAAGTTTATTGATATCAACAATACACAAAATCCAATTAGCCAAAACTCACGTTGCCATGCAACATTCAATTTAAATAAAAACAAAAACTTGATTTCTTTCCTTTCAACATATATACATAACCACAAAAACAAAAATTCAATTTTACAATTTTTAATATATATATAATTACAAAAACAAAATTTAATTTTATAATTTTTAATATATAATAAAAATTATAATTTATTTATCAATTCTTAACATCCGCTCTTAGAACACTAAAAGTTCACTCTCTCAAACAGGTGGCTGAAGATATCACTCAATAATATAAACATTCGATAGTAAAATCTAAATACAAAAATATGTACAAGGTATAAAAGAAGACGACGCGTTTCGGGATAACAATCTCATCATCAAGTAAATTAAAACCATGTAATAGACTAACACATTATACTGGTATATGTTAGGTTCGATATCAAAATTTGAAATTGCAACACTAAAATTCTATTGTAACGCAATAACATATTATTGGAACAAATTTTTGAGGAACAATTTTCTTTTGCACCAAACTTTTTATCCGTAACGATAATGTAATATAAATATAAATACTTAATTTATTTAAATATTTAAAAAAGGACGATAAATTATTTTTAAAGTCAAAAAACGTTCGTTAAAATATATTGTGATCAATTTCGACTGATCAACCGTCATCGTCAGACTAAATTAACAATGATAGATTCAGGTTTATTATAAAAGATCTGACGATGACGGTTGATCAGTCGAAATTGATCACAATATATTTTAACGAACGTTTTTTGACTTTAAAAAATAATTTGTCGTCATTTTAAAAAAAAATGAATCAACCGTTTATTATCAAAGTAATATTTATGTAATCATTGTGTAATTTATAAGTCATGAAAATATATTCAATAAAGTTGAAGAGGATGGTGTTCGAATATTGATTTTATTGATTTTTTATTTATCCTTTTTGATCAAAAATGCTTCCCACATCACCCTCTCTGAGTAATTATCAAATTGTGAACACAAAATCTTAAAATTACTTACATCAAATTTACTATTCAAACAGTTATTTTTATGTTGAGCAATATTAATATCATTTTCCCTACGATAATGTTCCTGAATCCGTTTACTGAGATGCGAAAAGTTTCTCCGATGTATATGAATTACGTCACACCCATTACATTTATATTGGTAAACTAAATTGGAACATAAACCAGTTGAGGTGATAAATTTACTACTGAACAAACTTACTACCTTACATAATCTAGATACAATTTTTAAATTTAATAAATTATTTTCATCATATATATTTTTATAAAGTCTCATGTGGATAAAATTGATACACATCTGGGAAGAAAAACCTGAGCTTTACAAGAGATAAATTGATCTTTCTTGTTTTCAAAAACCAATCCCTGATAGAACCATTCTAAACATTCTTGAATTGCCTTCATTGTAATACTAAATTTAAATCAGAAACGGAAGGAAATGACAAACTCCCTAGAAACGAAAATTTAGGCTCCGCTGCATCTGGACACCTACAAATGAAAGTGTTTCCGCATCACCATAGATCATCGTTTTGTGCATATCGAACTTGGTACCGACGAGAATAATTGGAGTGTTAGGACAGTGAATGGTGATCTCAAGATACCATTTGATGCGAACGTTCTCGTACGACGACGACTTAATTAGCAAAAAGCAAAACAAGGATATATTGGTCTACGAAAACAATAACGGCCGTAATCGTTTGTATTCGTTTTTATTATCAGAAAGTTATTGTGGAAACTTAAGTACTTTTATTTTGTCTTGCGTGGAGAAAAATTAATTAAATAATTAAATTAAATTTTATTTTTCACATAAGTAATAATTAAATAAAATAATGGAAAGTTTTTATTCACATGACGATAAGTAAAGAAAATTAGTTGTGATGTCTCCTTTTTCTAAGTTATTGGTTTGTGTTGTCTTCCATCAGTCTTTCATTGACTTTGCTTTCCTCCTCAATCAAATTACCTTTTCTCATAGAAGCATATATATTTTTGTCCACGACTTTTTCTGGTGTTGGAGATACTGATATTTCAATCAGATTTTCGTTTTGTTCCTCTCCAATTAGTCCTATATGACTTGGATCTGGTTTTATTTGCAATTTTCTTTGACTTTGTAACATTGAATTATTTTTATCGAAATTATCGTTTCTCTTATTTTCGGTTTGTTTTTGTTTAGCTTTTACTTTCTGTAACAGAGTTTTTTCTGGTTTTCTGAAGCTGTCTTGACTTGGATCTGATAAAATGTGTTCAACTGTTACCTGTTTAATCGGTTCTTCTGGTTTAAAACAACAACTACAAAGTTTTTGAAGAAATGTTTTTTCCTTAACAGGTGGCTTGACAGGTTTTTTATTTCGATACCACTTTTGAATTGTTAATGCGGCCCTTGTTTCAGCCGCGAAAGAATTGTTTTTGTGCATATTTTGAGAGGAAGGCTTTTTTGACTGTTTTGGACTTGGCGTTGGAGAAGAACGAGGCATCACGCTATTGACGTTTGGAAAAGTAAGATTACCCACAAGACTCTGGAAAAATAAACAGAATATTATGAAAAAATAATATATAATTATTTTTAGAAGATAAATTCTCAGTTTTTTTTTCAAATATTATTTGCATATTTTTATAAACATGGTAACCTTAATTTAAGCTATAGAAGAACTCTATTTCCGACATTTTCCATTATTGTTTTTACTATTATTTTAATTATTTATCTTTCTTTTTTTGTTTCTGATTACTTTTAGAAGAACATGTTTATTATAGAAATAATTAAATATTTTTTTAATATTTAGTTTGGCTAAATGGTTGGCAAATCTCTTAAACTAATTTCATAAGTTTTTTCATAAAATGTTTATAGTACTTTTGTTAAAATTAAAGGAATCCCCGCCAATTTTACAATGTAGCAACCAAATTCCTGCTGAAATATTTCCACTAGAGATTGATAAAGTAAAACAAAACCAATGTTTAGAACCTAAATACATCGTGTTGTTCCAGTAAAACGTATCACGACTTTAAATATGTTTTTCCTTGTCAGTTGGGGCACTTATTGAAAGTAAGGCGTATAAAATATGCAAAGAAATGTTATACTCTGTAATTTATTATTTTACGTTATTTATTATTATTTTTTTAAAAATAATAATTATTGTTGCAATTACAATTTTTTTTAATTACAGTGTTAGTTACGTCTACCTCTGTTGTCATAGTGATACAAAATTTTTTTATTAGAACAGTAAAAAGTACATTTATTAAACACACAATTGAAGGAAATTTATCAATTTTTTCCTACTTAAATAATCATTTCGCTGATCTCTTATATTTGTAATAATTTATTTGTAATTTGGGTTGTATAGCCATTGTTCTGCATACCTTTGGCTGTATTCGTGGACTTCGTACAGCCGCGAATATCTGAACTCCCCCCTTGCAGTTAGATCTGCAATCCTAAAAGTCAAATGTGTTTCTTCAGCACCTATCGCTTCTTCCATCGCCGTCGAGGTAGTCGGGGGTCCGTCACGGATTGAATCTGGTTGCCTGGAATGTTGAGGTTTTCTACGACCTTTTTTCTGTGTTATTTGTGGTACTGGTTTGCGCTGGTGTTATTGTCGGTTCTCCAATTTATTATTCCGGTAGAGGTGCCTGGTTAGCCACCCCTTAGTTTTGTACGACTTTTACATTGTGTACATTGGAATGGTAATTGCTGTTTTTGTGTCTCGTTGGGCTGATCGGCAAACTCCTTGTAGCATCTTTCTACTGGACATTGATGACGTTTATCTCTCTCGTTGATCAGCTTCGGTACAGTTGTTCTTGTCCTATTGAGTTTTACTGATCGAATTAAGGAGTTTATGTATGTTTCCCTCGATACAGTAGGGTCTTTGGGAATGATGCGATTAATTAAATTTCCATACCCCGCATCATCCCCAAATAGCCACTGTATGTCGACTCACAAGCATTTCGAGATTGATTGCTTCTTTCTCCTAACTGATTTTTTTCTCCATCTGTATTTCTCCTCTCCAGATTCGTTTGATTGTCTCGTACTCCTCTGAAGTTTCCGTCTTACTGTGGAAAGTAAGCGTTTCACTCGCGATAATATTCATGGGATGTGGGAGTCCAATGTCCATGATGTCCATATGGATCTTTTCAATCTTGTGCTTCTTCCTAACTCTCCAATGTACGAGTTTTTACACCCGTGACAGTTAAATTTCTACACAAGATTAGCTTTCACTAAATTGTCAGTTTTGGATTTCATGGTAAGCTAATTTCTTACTTTGGATGTTACGAACACTATTTTAACATTATCGATATTTTTATAAATATTATTCTAAAATTTTCTGAAACTTTCAGAATGTCATTTGAAGGTTTATAATGCTTTATATAATGTCATTTGTTATCGATTGATGAGATAAAATATTTTGAAATGATTCTTTGTTAAATAATTTGAACACAACAGTGCTTTTAATACACAAATCTTTTCATATATCATTATTTTATAATCCATTTGCGCTGAGCGATTTAAATACGTTCATTTGCCGAATCGTTCACAAAAATTAGATTTGTCTCTGTAGCAGTATCCATTAATCAAATTTATTCTATCGTAATAATTTATGCGAAAATTTTTCGAACGCCCGATTGATCAACGGATTAATCGCAATGGGCATTGTTGGTATCAACTAAAAACAGTTTTTGGCGATTTTGATAGTAAAATTCGTTTTATTTGTACGAATCGAACAGTTCGGCAATTGTTTACTCTGTGGACGCGGATAAAATCGATCCCGATAATCGATTTTGTTGCTTTTCAGGAATCGCAGAATCATTTATATTTCTCGGCACCGACAGTGGCTCTTTTCTAAAATTTGAAGTGTGCGAATCTGATTTAGTTCAACTCGAAGGATGTAGGAAAGCACATGACAAGGAAATAGAATGTATGAGCTTTGATAAAAAAATGGGTCCGGAAAAATGATACAGAGATCCCATCGTCAAAAATTCCATCGTGCGTGCCTGCTACTTCCGTCCAGTTTCTCGGGGATCAAGCGGAACAGTAAAGGTTAAGAAATAAGAGTGGAAAAATATTTGATTATCAATTCTTATTATTATTAATTGATTATGTTGCACTGTCAAGTACGGAAAGATAAATAAAACATATCGCTTTCAATGATGGTAACAAAACTATCAATAATATATCCAATATTATCTATCAATAATACTATTAATTTTTTAATGTGTTTCTTCTAATTTTAAAAACGAAATAAATTCATTTTTATCTAATAATTTGTTGGTATTTAATTTTAAGATTGACTTTTAATTAGAATTATTTAGGTATAAAATTTTCTAGACATTTTTAAAAAATAGGTTTAAAATTTTCCAAAAAATTCGAAATTAAATTGAACTCAGAAGACTCTTTAACCCATTATTAATAGCCACAATTTTGAAATAGTGAAAACCCAGTAAACACCCAAATTTACAGTTTTAAAAGATCTTATGATTAAAAATCATTTTTAGGACTTCTAAATGTAATTAAAAATCTATTTTATAAATTGCTAACAAAAAACTCAAGTTTAGTCTGGCAATTCTCACAACATTATAATTAATGTTTGAATTCAATGAATAACTACCTAACATATTGAATTTTAAAAATATTTCCATATTACAAGTGAAAAATATTATTTTAAATAGCAAACCGCATTTACGAATCAGGCAAATATTTTTGTCAAATTCAAGATAATTTTTCAAATTAAACAGATTTTTTAAAATTGAGAATTTTGATTATTAAAATATTTTTGCCGAGTTAGTGAAATTGACAAGTCGGTTGCTGAATATATAAATGGTTTGTGAGAATGACATTGATTGCGTTTAGTGTATTTTTGACTAACACAAACACACAAACACATATTCAATAATATTCAATTGTGCCTGTGTATTTCTAATTACACTGCTTACGCGTTATAAAATAATCAAAATTCTGAATATTCAAACAAAATTAACTAATTAATCTACAGCCTGTTCGTTGATTGTTTTATTTTCGTGTCATTCGACGTTGTATAAATATTGTAAGGGATATTGGAATGATGTTTGAATGATGTTGAGTGATTGTTGAATGAGTTTTATAGTATGTTTGAGACTGGTTGGTGTTTGAACCATGACATCTCTCCCTTGACAATTGAAGTCAATTATTGTCGAATTAAAAAAAATTATATTACTAATTGTATAATAATTTAATTGTTATTTAACAATTAATTAAAAATACAATTGTTTTAATCATTGCAGATTTGGCAAATTTTTGAAGAATCAAGTGAAGAAACGAGTGATGCCCCAGACGCTGATTACAGACCATTTTAGTCGTAATAAATCTTGTAATAAGACTTCGGCTGTTAGTATCCTTAATAAATATTAAAAAAATAATAATTAAATTAAAAAGGAAACTAGAATTTTATACTACAAACAACGAGAAAGATTAAATAAAAATAATTGTTAAATTAAATAAAGCTTAAAAAAGATTATTATTTGATTAAAAAAATTATTATTTTGTTAATTTGGAAAAATTAAAAATTGTAATAATAGTGTTTTTTTAAATTAATGAATTTTACCGGGAGTTTTTGTGGTGAAAAAAAAGAAATACTCAAGAAATTTAATCTTTTGATTTTTATTTGTGATTAAAAATAACGTGAAATAAATGAGAAACGATAGAGAAATAAATAAGAGCGATATTTTTGTGTGATTATGATGAAAAATCGAAAATCAAAAGTAACAATGAAGAAGGCAACGATTATAAAGAAAAAATGATATAAAAAACTTGGTGTGACCCTGGAGATCGTGGTATCTGGTATGATAGCTACTCTATGCTACTAGTTATGACACTTACCCCTCGGCGTATGGGCCCTAACTTCAATTTTTGTCCACTAACCTCGAGGTAAAAACAATCATATGGCGAAGATAAGAGTTAATATTTAAACTCCAAATGATAAAAAGTTGGATTCTTATAATAAAAAAGGAGCTCAAAATGAGAAAAATATGATATCCTCACACCACCCCATTTGAACAGATCCGATCATAGTTTCTATGTCCGAGATAGTCAGCGGTTGTCCAAATAAACCGATCAAACATATAAAATTAATACCAAATTCACAAAAAAACGAATGATAAATAAAACTTGTATTTTTCTGACAAAAAAGTTTTTACAATGTTTTTCTTTGTATTGTTACTTTTTTTAAATTGCACGTCAAAATTCTGTCTATAAAAAACAAATTTCAATTTGTTTTGTTAATTAAATTTGCTTATTCAATTTATATGGCCTTTTTTATGTTGGTCCAATTTCGACGTTCAACTGTGATCGGTTCGCATCTAAAGATTAGTTCTTTTAATTTACAAAAGAAAAAGAATTAAAATATTAATATTCAAATTTGAGAAAATGTGAAAGGTAATCGTCAATCACGCCTAAAAACAACAACAACAACATTTTGCAGGCACAACCATCAACTTGATCGGTCCCATTCATCAGAAATTGTCATATCAATCTGGCTCCGCCAGATGCTTGAAAATTATATTCTCTTTCACGACTCATCATGAAATTATTAACAAGCAGATCTTTAACGGTCACGTGTCCTGCAAGACTTGGCTTTTTATTCATATGGCAAAACTGGGACTCCTTCCGATTAAACACCTATTCCGGCTACAGTAAAACTTTTTTTCGGAAGTGTGGCTACAGAAAGAAGACCGTATCTCACGCACTCGTTCCCAGTTCTATGATGGATGTCTATATCAAGGAAATGCACAACAACCTAGAAGAAACGCTTTCACAAATTTTACATGGTATTTATACTTAGCGTGTTTTTGCAGTGAGGTGTCCAGGTTCATAAAAAGTTTATCAGGCTAATATAAGATGTCCATCATTGGTGGACAATCGGTTAAAAAGAGCTCATGTACGATGGATACTTTGGTGTTTTGACATTAAAAATAAGCTTTGTTCTATAGTTTAGGGTCGCATTATATATAAGGCCAGATCATTTTAGTGTTCAAGAGATCTTAGGGTTTCTTTGGATCCAGGATATGCTATACTAGGGTGATTCAAAAGTTTTTTCGTTTTTCCTTGCCTTACATTGTGAAAGTTATTGTATATGAATATTATGGCATTGTTGATTTTTATATTATTTATTACCGGGATTTTCCGTAAATAAGCGCATGCGCTTGTATTTAGTTTTTATGTTTTTAGGCGTTCCACTTTGTCTCCAAAAATATGCGTATGTACTTATTTTTGGAAACTGCCATTTTTATACAGAAGTTATTTCATTTTAATTAGTGAAACATTATTTTAACTTATCTCAACTATAAATTTGATTTTTAATTTAAAAATTTAAAAATTTACAGTTTACCAGAAAAAAAACGCCTAACAAATACTAAACTATTTAAGATATTAGCATCCATTAAAGAAGAAGTCGATTAATTCAAAATCAGTTTTTTGTCCCAAAAAATAGGAGGATATGCCTATTTTTGGAGACAAAAACTTAAAATAAGGGTGCGCTTATTTTCGGAAAATCCCGGTATGATATTGTATGAAAAACTCGTATGAAAAACTTGTATAGTGTTGGTTTATTCATTAAACGTTTGTTTGTTTATTCTTATCGGATTATGAAGAGTGAAAAATACGGAATTCGCGTCCTTTTGTGACATTAATGGAAAAAAAAGGCTTCAACGCAGCTGCTGCAGCCCGGGAAATATGTGAAGTAAAAGACGAAGGTACGGTCAATATTCGTGAGTCACAATTGTGATTCAAGCGTTTCTCAAGTGGTGACGTCAATTTGGAAAACCAACCTCCTCTGGGCGAACATCTGTTGTGATGATGACACTCTACGTCAAGCTTTAGAAGAGCAGCCCTGCACTAGCACGCAAAGATTATCAGCAGAGCTTGGTCCTTTACAGTCAACTATTTAACGTCACCTTCATCAGCTTGGCGGTGTCGACGAATTCCTCACGAATTAACAGCCACTCAAACAAAACGACGACTTAATCAATGCAAAGAATCGCTTGCTTATCCGCATGACATGCGCTTCTTCAGAAGGATCGTGACAGGGTATGAAAAGTGGTTATTTTTCCGTAATCCCAACAAAGAGAATCAATGGCTCTACCCTGATATGCCCGTTCAACCCGTGGTTAAACAAGGACGCTTGGATTGCAAAGTTATACTCTGTGTATCGTGGAATTTCGAGGGGGTGATCCACTTTGAGCTGATTTCGGAGGGGCGTACTGAGAATGCCAACCTCTACACTTAGCAGCTGGACAGAGTCTATACCATATTCTGTGAGTGTTACTCGGTATTAGTCAATGCAACCGAGTTCTTCTTCAACAAGAAAACGCTCTGGTACACACTACACGTTTGACTCGGGTAAAGTGCAAGAGCTGCAGAGGATGGACTTTTTTCCACACACTGCCTACAACCCGACCTGTCCCCCCAGTGACTACTTCTTTTTTTGGGCAATTGCGTGTTTTCTCAAATGGAGGTTGTTCAATTCAGTAGAAGAGGTTGAACAAGGGTTCCGCGATTTCTTTGCTTCCAAAACAACAGAGTGGTATACAAGTGGATTTGAGCAACTGACTGAAAGATGGTTGAAGACCATCAAAAATAAAGGTCTGTATTTCGAAGAATAAATGTGTTTTTTTACATGCTTTGTTATTTTGAAAATATAAGTGGAAAAACGAAAAAACTATTGAATCACCCGAGTAAAGTGTACTGTATTGAATATGTCTGCTCAGAGAGCTGAGTCAAGGGATGGTGAAATGCAACCTAGGATAGACGTATCAAGGTAAATGAAGTCAAAGGTCAAAATTTATTTAAAATTATTTAAATAACCTTTTAATTATCAGAACTTTAAATAAATTTCTATATTAATTCTTTTATAAATATTTTTCTCCAATTGTAAGATTGTATTTAAATATAAATTTCATTATATTAGGTTGATGCAAAAGAAACGTCGTTTTTAATGTATTTAATATTCCTTGTTTCAATTATTTAGAAAATCATTATTCATATATTTCATATTTAAATTTACTTTAAAGCTCAAACTTTAGTCTATATTTTGATACCAAGTATGACATTATTGTTGTTAATTTAAGGTGTATTTATTTTAGAAATGTTAGAAAAAAAGGAAGTGAGATAAATTTAATTCTACGATTTCAAACTAGTCGAAAAGCGACAGAAACGGCTAGGAATATTAACAATGTATTTGGACAACATACCAGTAATTTACGAATAGTACAATGTTGGTTTTCTAAGTTTCGTAGTGGCAACGAGAGCCTTGAAGATCAAGAACACGGTAGTCGACCATCACAAGTTTACGACGACAATTTGAAGAAGTTATTCAATGCCGACCCGCATAAAAATTCCCGAAAAGTTGCTCAAGAACTCAAAGTTCACCAATTAATAGTTGTTCGCCATCTGAAGAAAATCGGGAAAGTGAAAAATTTGGACAAGTGATTGCAGCATACATTAAACGAAAATCAAAAAATCGTCGTTTTAACGTGTGTTCTTCTCTGCTTTTGCGTAATCAAAGCGACCCGTTTCTGGATCGAATTGTAACGTGCAATGAAAAATGGATCCTATACGACAACCGGCGTCGTTCAGCTCAGTGATTAGATTTAAATGAGGCTCCAAAGCCTTTCCCAAAGCCAAAATTACACCAAAAACAGTCATTGTAACTTTTTGGTGGTCCGCACACGGTTTAATCCAGTACAGCTTCCTAAAACAAGGCAAAACCATTACAGCGGGAAATAACTGTCAGCAAATTGACAAATGCACCAAAAACTACAAAAAAACGGCCGGCATTACTCAATAGAAAGGGGTAAATTCTTCCGCATGACAACGCTCGTCCACATGTTGCAAGAAAGACCATGCTGAAGTTAAACGAACTGGGATATGAAACTTTGCCTCATCCACCGTACTTATCAGACCTACTTTCCTACAGACTATCACCTTGTCAAACACTTCAGCCAGTTCCTTCACGAAAAATGCTTCAGAAACCAAAGAGATGCTGAAAGAGCCTTCAACGACTTAATCGCCTCCAGAACTCCAGAATTTTATGAAACTCGAATAAAAAAACTTGTTACCTGTTGGCAACAGTGTGTTTAATGTAATGGTTTTTGTTTTGACTTATAAAGTTTATTCTAAAGAAAGTTATGTTCATTTAAAGTTGACGGTTAAAAACGACATTTCTTTTGCATCAACCTAATATTAAACTTTAGAGACACAAATATATTATAAAAACTCCACTTAAAAAATTTTATAAACTTATAGGAACATCTTATAATTAAAATATTGTAAATTCCATAATTTTAGAATAAATCCATTTAAATAATTTTCTTTACAAAAACAGTTTTAAAATTAACTTTAATTGTTAATTAAAATTTTTTAACTTATTAGATTATTATTATTTCGTTATTATTATTTTTATAATGTTCGAATAGTCAATTATCATAAATACAAAAACTACCAATTTCCATCTGGATGGGTGAATCCACCATTCCAGGTTCAACAAATTCAAATCAACATTCTACATTCACATACAATTTAAAATATTCTCAACAGGGGTTAATACAATTAGATAATACCTAACCTATAAAATCATCTTAAAATTACGCAAAGAAAGCGTTTTATTTATGAACATGTTCGCTGCCAATATATATATATATATATATATATATATGTATATATAAATTTATTCCTTTTTTTTATATGGACTTCCTTTTTTTCATAAAAAAACAGAACACATTCAAACCGCAATTACTACTGTGAACAATAATTTGTTCAACATAACCAAATTCCGTTTGAGCGTGACTGACTATGTGTGATGGTACCCCATAACGCGTCAACGCGTGATCTGCAGCGAATCTGTTTATACTTGAGACAATCTGTAGAAGAACATTTTCTTTTGTCGTGTCAGATTTTAATTAAAGAGAAAGGAACACTTCCGCTGATCAATCGATTCATAATCAATGATTTTTGATTGACTAAAACTTAAATACTCTTTTTATATTCCAATTTCTAATGAAAGTTTCACAATAAGTTTTAAATATGATTTAATGGGTAAAATTTAATAGCAACCCGCCTATATATAAAAATAATAAATCTTTGAGTCACTTGATATTTACTTAAATATATAATTACTATAAATTGAATTTCCAATAAAAACAGTGTCTTAGCACTAATAAAGTTTTCTTCTAATATGATCCTTAGAAGATTCCTGCCAAACCTTCGTTATCTTGTGGAGCCAATATACTCAATAAGTCTATTGTCTTTATTTAGTTATCGTATAGGTTTCTTTCTTTCCTCAATGATGTAATCTTTTAATATTTTCCAGTTATTTTTAATTATAATATTTAACACTCATCCAATATATGATGGTCTCCTATGGATAACTGACTATTTATTCATTATTAATTTTACATACTCAATCATAGGCATAATTTTTCTTTATTTATAAGTTGCTTAAAATCTGCTATAAGTTGTTTCATTGATGTGTATTAAGAACACCAACATGGGTTTTCACACATTCATTTTCATCACAGTTTGAATTGTCTTTGGGACAATTTTCAGCCAAGCTTTCATTATTTGATATCAATTTGATATGATTTTTTGTTAATAAACAATTATTCGAACAAATTATTATTTTAAATTATTTTGTTATTTTATTTTAAAAATTCTACTTTTTTCATTTCCTTAATAATTTTAATATTTAATTTTAAACGATTTAATATTTTAAAAGTTTTTTAAATATCTTAAGTTGTAATTTAAAATGCAAACTATGCTCGAATAACTATTCATCGCGAACATATCTAATTTCAAATATTCCTCACATGTAAATAGTATTTGTTAATAATTTCATCAAATAAACAATTCTGATGATAAAATTATCATTACTGAAATCTCGTCCAAAGAACATAATACACGTTAAACTGAAAAAAGAAAATGAAGGAATAAAGTTAAGAAAGATGAAGAAGTACATTTAAAGAAGCAACTAGCAACCTCTAAAGTAATAACTAGTAAATTAAAAAATTAAAATTTTTATATCCATTCTTTATGCAGACAGAACTCTAATTTGCCAACAGTTTTTTTTTTAAATTTAAAAAATTTTAATTAAAAAAACACAATAAAAATTAATATAAACTACTTGTAATTTATAAGTAGATATCTTGCAATTAATATTGTTCAAGAATTCCGAATTTTCTGTTTTTCCCATTTTAGGATCTTAAAAAGTTTTTTTCGATCAAATATTTACATAATCATTTATTTTCATCGAGAATGAGTAAGTGCGCAAAGTTTGAAGAAAATCGATTGAGTAAAAGGCCTTCAAAAACAGGTTTCTAAATTCCATGGATATATATATATATATATATATAT
>MQRK01224548.1:5773-16047 GCA_001938485.1 Girardia tigrina | reverse complement strand
CCAAAAAACTTTCATGAAAAAAATAGATTTCCAATAAGTTTACAAAACTAAATCTGTCAATAAAAGAATAAAAAAATGAATAAAGTTTCAAATCAGGTAAAATTATGAAGTTAAATTGCGCCCTACGTTTTTTAGTCATACAACATTCCATTTAATTTTAGTTGTGCATATTTGAAATGTCTACATGGCCAGAATGGCCACCTGTGAATGAGGTCAGAAAAAAATTATTTTCCTCTTTTTAGTCCATATGAAAACGTGGTTTTTAAAACTTTTTTATTTATTATTATTAGTCTTGAAGTAAAACGTGGTTTTTAAAATTTTTTTATATATTATTATTTAACTCTTTTTAGTCTCAATAACTTAAGGAATTGGATAAGGAAACTTGAACGAGCTTCGCTCGGTTTGGGCTTTACGACGAAATTTGGATTTTATAGAACTAATTATTTGTCAGCGTTTAAATTTCTGAGGAGAAATAAAACAAAGTCTTTCGTGTTTTCAAACTTTATTTAAACCTGTACCCATAATTTAAAATAAATGTTTTGTTTACTAACTACAGTGCCCTCTCGATTTCCAATATATTTTTTTGGATTGCCAGGTCTAACCAACGCGGAGGTGAGGCCCACTAGACCCAACACACACAAACACAAACAGTTAGATTTGAAAAATGGGTTCGTATTTTCGTTTTTTTATAATTTTTCAAAGTAGAACATTTGTAGACCCAACCCCTTAGAAATTTTTTTCATTAATAATTAAAGTTTATTTTGGTTGTTCAACGGATAAACAAATTTATGAAACAAATAGTAATTAAAGATTCATAATCTTCAACAATTTATAAAGGGACATAAGAATACAAATTCGATTATGCAAATAATTGAGAAATTCTAATACCAAAAAATTCATTATTATGTAAAATCTTTTCTTGTATTCAATGAATTCACTATGAATAATTTATATTTATTTATATATTTGTAAAAAAAATAATCTACAATCCAACAGAGTTGAAATAAAATCAATTTAAATATCAATTCTTTGTTGAAATTCATTCACTAATCCGATAACCGATCAAAATTATTTACGATATTTTTCAATATATAAATTATTAAATGAAAAAATTATTTTTAAAAAATTTTGAATAATTTATTTTAATTATAATTATGAACATTTGTTTACGGTTTCGTCTTAAGCAACGTTAAACCTACAGGATTATTGTAAAGAAAGCTTTCGAATGGCGTTTCCTGTATATTGTGCTTGGTATGTTGTTTTAGGATTGTGTTTCCGCCACCCAGATGGAAGATTGATATTTTGAATGTTTTGAATCGTCGCATTATTCGGACAATTTTAAAATGTAAATAACAACTTGAAAATTAAATAATTATATTTTAATCAATAAATATATAATTATAAATATATAATTTTAATCAAAATATTTAAAATATATTTGAAAGGGATTTAATATATTTTATTGGTAGATTATAATTTTAAGATTTATTAAATCATTAAATGTACATTTAAAAGGAATTAAAAATATTTTTGAAAATAATTTTAAAAATTTTTAAGAAAGAATTGTAACTTAAATTTGTTTGATAAATTTTAATTCTATTTCAAAACCTCTAATTATTCAATCAAGAACGATGTCTAAATAAGAAAGTTTTGTGGAGAATTTTCCTGGAAGTTATTCGAGTTGTGATATCAATTAAAGTATTGGAAATAATATTAAAGTTCTTAAAAGTTATAAAGGAATTTAAAAAAAAACTTAATTAAAACGAGCTAAAATACATTCTTATCATTTTCTTGTTGTTCTAGATTTAAGGTTTTAAATCTCTTTTTTCTCACTTGATAATTAAATTTAGAAAATTCTTTAAATTTATAAAAAATTTCTTCGAAGCTTTCAATTTATGTTTTAAAATAACATTCAATAATATTTTAATAATAATTATAATTAATAGTTATCTTTATTATCAATGCAAATCTTTATTAATATTTATACCCTATAGTTAATAATTAATATTTTTTCTTGTCTTTTCGAGCTTTCCCAAAACATCAGAATGACTATTATTTAACTTCCGCCCTGATGATAAGACATAAAAATTTGGAGAATAAAACTAAAAAACATACATTTTGGCAAATATTAAAATCGTTAAAGGTTTTTTTAAGAAATTGATTTTTGAACTGTTTTTAAATTTCATATCCCAACATCAGCAATTATAATTTAAAATTTGTTAGTTTTATACAATGCTAGTTTTAAGGTTATTATTTATTTTAATTTTTATGATATTATTGGATAATAATGGTAAAATATTTTAAAAAATTAATTAAATTTGAAACGGCTTTATTTTGCTCATTTTAAATGTTTATTAATGTTTTATAATGAGCCGGTCGGACCGAGTAGGATCTCATCAAAAATGATTTTCAGAGCTACCGTTCGTAATATGAATCAAACCCTTCTGAAATTCAGAGAAGTCATCAACTGGAACAAAAAGATTCTATTTTTATAATGTAACATACGATCAAGAACTTTACTCGATCAACTTGATGCTGAATGTTCACTAATCTGGGTTTGAGATGAATATTTGTCACTTCAATATACGAGTTTCTACACCAGTAACAATTAAATTTATAAACTGGGTTAGATTGCAATCAACAAATTGTTTTGGGTTTATTTGGGAAGAAGCTTTGAACTTTGGAAATCATTTAAACAACTTTCACACTAGTAAATACTCTTTTTAAAGGCTTTAAATCCTTCAAAATATGGTATTTTGATCATTGGCTTCTGCTCTTCAATGTTTTTTTTAATTTAAACCTTGCTTAACCCGTGTTAATGTATGTGGTGCTCGAAGATTCAAAAAACAAACAAAATATTTATTTTTTGTGTAACAAAATTACATTTTGTTTAAATAATTGTCAAAAACCGGTGTGTTTAAAAAAAGTAAAATTTAAAACTTGAGATATCTTGTAATAAATGTTTTGTTGATCTGTTTTGATTTTTGAGTCAATATCACAAATTCATGCGGTGCCCGTGTAAGCGCACCGCTCCGCTCCGCGGTCGGACCGAGTCTAGAACTGTTATGAACGACCCGACGACACATTACCAGCCGACATGAACTGGCCCATCGAACCTACCGACGTCGGGTGACTAGAGCGACTGCACGGCCCGTCGTTGCCGGCTTCACTGACCGACGGGGAACCGCTACGAATCGGTAGCAGGACCGACATTCAACGATGCGCCTACTGGAGATTGATGAGCTCCACGGGGCTTGGAGCGTTATCAACACATCCGATCATCCTCATTTTGCAGAATCACTCCAAACAATAAAAGGGCAACGGCTACCACTGCCATATCCGGTAGCCGGCACCTCAGTGTACATAATTTGTCCAATGACACCTTTATGTTGTGATCTATCTGTTTGTTAATGCAAATTTTGTCCCTCACACGATATCTAAGAATATTTAAACTATGATCTGCAATTTTAAAATTTGAAGACAAATTTCAAACTCTGTATATATATACATATATTTATAAAGTATGGGCAGGTGTAACGTAATTTTCATTCGATCTATTTGAAATTTGAAAACGAATTTATTTTCAATAAAATTAGAACTCAAGATCAATGTAAACAAAATATTTATTTAAACATTTAATTTTATTCACGTTAATATTCTCCATTTCAAAATCACTAAATGTCAATACACTAATGTCTCTAGGCAACAATACATTAAAACACATAACAAAGAAATTTCCAGAATAAAAAGTTTATTTTCTCTTTATTTTAGACAACAAAAATACGTCTCTCATATTATGAGGAACAAACGTATTTAGTGTCTAATATCACAATTTTACTTTTCTTTTTAAATTTTTACGTATCTTGAACAAACAGTAAATTTCCATTTTAGGAAATTTTAAAAGAAAAAAAGATATCTCAAAAGATACGCAGTTCAAAGATATCATATTAGAAAGAAAGGTTTATTAATAACATAATTGATATTCCTATGCAATTATAATAGTAATTTTTAACATTTATTATTAAAATATCATTTGACAAAAATATAAGATTGGTCTTTAAAAATTATTTTATTTGTTATTCTTCTTTTAGAATTTAATTTCCAAGGTCCTACCTTCCTCATTCAATTATAACCTTTCAGATTCTTAATTAATAAATGTAGAAGAAATAATGGGTCATTTATGAAACTACTTCATGTGACTTTCTTCGTTTTCTGAACCCTCTCCAATGGTCACCATTCGTCTCAAAATATTATATTATATTATGAAATTGTGTCACAAATTTCGGAGTCCCCATCCCCTCTTTTTAATTAAAAACAAATTAACAAAAACATTTGAACTTAATGAACGTAAACAAAAATACGCACTAATTCATTTAAAACTAAGGAAAACCACGAAAAACATAATATATAGTAAAGAATATAAATATTATTGGTCTTTTAGTTTTAATTTTATTAATTCATCAATTTTTGTTATAAATGCTTCATGAGACGTATTAAGAACATCAAGATGGGTTTTCACACATTTATTCTCATCACTATTTGAATTGCCTTCGGGACAATGCTCAGCCAAGCTTTCATAATTTGATTTATTACTGAATTGAAAAATTTTTGTTAATGCCTTGTTAATAAACAATTATTCGAACAAATTTTCATTTTAAATTATTTTCAGATTTTATTTTAAAAGTTTTACGTTTTTTAGAATTTCATTAATAATTTTATCTAAAATTTAATTTTAAAAATGATTTTATTTAAAGAAAACATTATTTAATCAATTTAAAAATAAGTTAAAAATTGATTTATTTAATTAAACTTTTTAATATTTAAATTTTAAACGATTTAATATTTTGAAAGTTTTTTTATAATATATTATGTTGTAATTTAAAATGCAAACTATGCTCGAAAAACTATTTATCGCGAACATACAAAAGACCAATTTTCCATCTGGGTGGGAGAAACACATTTCCAAATACTAAACTCAACATACAAAATTCAACATACCAAATTTAAAATATTCCTCACAAGACGATTTGTTGTTTCTTATGATTTTTTTAATATGACATTGTGAGGGATAATTTGGAATGTTGTAAGTTTGTTGTTTGTATGCTGTTTTGATTTGTGACTCTCCTACTCAGATGGGATTGACATGTTATTCGATTGATTATTTGAATCTAATGAAATTAATTTAATGATATTAATTTTAAGTACTAATTAATTAAAGTTTGATAATTATGAATTTTAATAATATTTTCAGTAAACAATTTTAACTTATTAAATTTAATATATTTTAAAAATTAATGTTTATTTAAAAAAATTACATAATATCTTTTTATCCAATAAAATTATGAAAAATTAAAATGTAATATTCAAAATTTCCCATTTATTGATTTTTTCATATTTGAATATGTAATCAAAAACTATATCAATCAAAGAAAGATGATCTCTGAAAATTGTTGTGAAGAATCTGTTTGCGTTGTCAGTAAATGTTTGCATTCAAATTGTGATGTTGTTAATAGACATCATATTAAAAATATCCCGCCTACCTCATGATCTCAACTATACCCTTTCTACTAATTTAGTACGTGATGAAGTTTATGACCGACCCATAATTATTATCAAAAAGGCTTAAGACCACTTATAAAATGAACAATTATTTAAGTAATTTTATGAATAATTTATAAGTGTTTTTTAACTATAATTAAAATAATTTATAAGAAAAAGAAAAGGAAAAATGACTTTCATTTTTATTGACCTATATTTTTATTAGAATATATTTTATAAAGATATCAAAAACATTTATAGGCTCATAAAATCCAATGATTGAGATATAAATGACGACAATTTGTGGTAGGAGAAGTCAATATTCATATAATTATTTACTAAAAGTTATATAAATAAACCACAAAAAATTCACAAGTTTTTTAAATATTGATTATTATATTGAAAATAATAATTTACAAAAAATGGATTTTATTTAAGATTATCCATTATATAATAATTTGTAATATTGAGTCTTGTGAACGCAAGTTTAGTATTTCGAAAATATAACTTGATTAATGCTTTTTTATATAATTATTGGACATATTTCGATGTTTACATACATCATCATCGGCAAATTTCGGTTGTTTAGTATATGAATATTGAATTGTTTGAATTTTTAACAGATATATTTACTTTAAAAGGTAACGAATAAATTAATTATTATTATTTATCAAAGTATTATTGGGTAATAATGACAAAAAGAATATTTTACGTATTGAAATAACCTTACTTTGCCCATTCTGAATGTTAATTGATGGGTTGTAGTGTCTTATTAGTAGAGATTCACAAAACTGTCGTTCGTAATGTGAATCAAACCCCTTTTGTAGAACAGAAAACTCATCTTTGAAATGGATGAGGTTCTATCCTTACAACATAATCAATGATCAAGAACCTTACTCGATCGACTATTATAAAATGGTCTATAATAAAATTGCAGACTGTGATTATATTTCATGTTTTTCAAACAATGACAAACAATTTAATAGTGGCAGGTATAACTTATTATCAAAATAAAATCTGATTTTCTATTTAAACTATTAGATTCGGTTATTCAGTAATTACAATAATAACGATAATTACAATAATATAATAATCAAAATAATAATTATAATAAAAACTACTAACAATAATAATAAACAATGATAATTGGATTTACTGCATCTCCTTCCAAACAAAGTAAGGTCGAAAGCTTATTAAAGCGCGAAGTTAAAATCATAAATATATGACAAGGATTTGAAACTAAGCACGAATTGTATAAAATAACGGAATTATCAACAATAACGATCAAAAAATTGTGTACGAACCTGATGTTAGTTACGAATGTAAATATGAAAGGAAATATAAAATTCGAATAATAACCGAGTCTTCGACTAAGGCGAAGAACGTTCTGGAGGTGAGGCAGGCCGACCGATGTTTATTTCTTGGAGGCTCTCTTCGTCCGAAATTTAAAACAAGTATAATTTGTGGAGGCGAAAGAAGAGTAGTAAATGATGGAAGATATCAACCCCTTGGGTGCTAAGGCTACCGGTCGGCCCATACCCGTTACCGGTTTAAACCCGTTGAAGCTCTGAAGCGTACACTACTGGATAGATGTACGTGGAAGAAACAAGTCCGCTCCAATCATAAGAATGAAAATATGTATACTATAGCGGGTTGCTGTTCCCCGTTATGAACGACTGGGTGCTCAGGGCTGTCAAAAATTTTGCAAATAGAAGGTAGCTCGACATATATATATATATATATATATATATATATATGAAAATAAGTAAGCAAATAATATTGATTATAATCAATAGAATGAAATTTAATTTGCAGAGTTGGAGAATTCTTACGGGAAACTGGAATTACTTGACCTTTTTCCCACCTTTTCCACAATTAAAATCGGTGGAATAATTTAATTTGAATTTCAATCTGTCTTTCATAGCAATGAAAACCTGTTCTTGTAACATTCCGTTAATGAAAATAGTCAATCCAGCTTACGAAACTCGATACAAGAATTTCAACTCCAAACTTCTCTGCAATTCGACTAGGTTTTCCGGCGACCCCTCGGCCGTACAAAATGACAACTCTAAAGTTTCAGGTTTGACAAATTTGAAATTGCTTCCTACCCAAAATCAGTAATTTAGTATTCTGGACAAGTCGAAGTACTCTGATTTGTGTCACATAGAGAAACTTAACAAGCTGATTTTCAAATTGTTTTTCTGTGATGCATCCAACCGGATCACTAATCATTTGTCGGGGTTTTTTTGGATTAATCAGAACTGGAAATTCGTTTAACTGAGCACTCTCGCCAACGAATTTTCATTACACTACCGGCACTTAATCCACTTGCATTGCAAGTTCATCCGACAAATGTTTAGTAACAGATTACATTGAACAGTTGAACAGTTGTACATTGTACAACTACTGATTTTCATGTTTAATCTGTTACTAAACATTCGTCGGGTGAACTTGTACAATGTACAATAAATCTCATGTTACAATTTATGTACAATAATTTGGACTTGACCAGAATGATACTTATTGTTGGTTTTGGAATTCCGAATCTCAATCTATTTTTTATATCACCGAATAATTTAACAATTGACTATAACAAACAGATGTTTCTTGTTTTGATTAATAAATATCATGTGACAATTATTTAATAAAGTTAGTGGAAGAGGAAAATGCATTCGATTTTTCTTTCCGTAACATTTAACAACGAGATTTATTATTTCATGTTGTACTTTATTTCTTCTTATTGCTAGTAAGATCTTGAAGTCCTCAATCCAACACTGTAACATATATTTCTATAAAAAGTTTGTGGACAAATAGTAAACCTAGATAAATAAACCCATAAGAAGAATAGCAGTCAGTGTTCTATTATACTTAATTTAAATTTAATTTTCTATTAATAATTTTTTTGAGTTACTTGATCAATCTGCTTGAGACTTATCTGGTAAATCAATCTCTCTTGAAAAAATAGGATTTCTTTAAGTAATATTCGAAACGTCCCGGGTAAAGTCAACTAATCTAGCTTGGAGTTATTAAAATGTAAACAATATTTTGTGAAATGAATTATAGGTGTGACTTAATCCAACAAGTAGGTTTCTCATAACTTATTTTAGTACCCTGTTGTACTTTTCTTAACACATTGATTTCCAAGCAACAATTAAAATCAACAAAACTTGAATTTAAATCTTATTTAAATATTTGTTAACTGTAATATTTATGATTGTAGTCCACTTGACGATGTTGTTCATGGAAATGGGAAGAAACACTTAAACACCCTCTGAGTATTATTCGAAAAATAAATAAATAAAAAGTAATCAGAAAATCTAACGTAAAGATTGTAATATTAGTATCTCAAACAATGAAACACCTTCATTAATTACTTTTGAATATTTTTCTTCTTACATGGTATATTCAATAAGTACCCGATGAGAAAAAAGAATTCTAAAAATGGGGATTTTATTAATACAACAAACTTAACGTATGTAGACATCATTTTTCAACATAATATCCATTTCACTCTTCACACTTCCAACAACGAATAATCAACTCAGAAAAGGCTTTTTTGAGAAATTCTGGGGGGCATGTGAAGAAGAAATCCTACAAGACAATCCTCAAATCATCCTTGAATCCAAACTGGATGATTCTCATATGCTTTTTTAGGTGTTTCAAGAGATAAATATTTCTAGGTGCAAATTCTTGCCTGAAGGCGGATGATCTATTAGCACTAGTACTGCTCCTGCTGTGTGCTGTGTGCTGGGTGTGATATTATTAGTGCTGGATTTTATATGATTATTTTAATTTTATTAATTTAAATTCATGTGTTTCATGGTATGCTTTAACATCTTAGTTTATTTTGACCTAACATATTATTTAGATATGTCTCTCCTCTAAGTGTCCCTAACTCACACTTATTAGAGATCCATATCGCACCCCATCAACCTCATCTGGCCCTTTTATCTCGCCAGTGAAACTGATGAAGTACCTATTGGGTTCTACATTATATTTAAATATATTAAGTCTATGAAAGTTGGCTTATGCTACTTCTATTTAGTTAATGATTATCTTATTTTTTTCTCAACATGTTTTTTTATTTGATTACTATATTTCTTATTATGAGTTTATCATTTTCATATCAGAGATTAAAATTAAAAGAAAATGAACAAATTATATGTTGACATTGTTTTATTAAAATATAACAAAGGAAAATGCTAATCAAAAATGCTAATCAAATGCTAATCAAAATTCTAATCCACCCATCGTCTCTAATCATCCAAATCTGATAGATTGACAAACTCGTCATCTTGACCAGTTGTGATAGATCGCAAATATAGGCGGTCACGAATCTCCTTCTGAATTTCTAGTTTTGGCTTAAAGTCCAGCCATTCTTGTTGTTATATAGTCTCTTGAAAATTATTTGTTGGAAAAAGCAGCGAAATATGATGCGAAATATCAAAATCAGGAGACTCTCTTTGACTGGTGTCATTCCTGATTACCGTCTTTCCATCTTGGACGTCAACCTCAATACGACTGGGTTTAAAAACAGCTTGCAGCTCATTCTTGGCCCGTTGAAACATTTGAGCCTTTCGCTTCCTCTGCTCCCGCCGCTTATGCGATCTGCTGAGCACCCCAGAGGAAGATGATGCCATATCCTCTTTCATAATTGACCCATAAATGTTCGGGTTCGTCACCAGAGGCTTCTTTTCTGTATTTGATCCAATCTTGTTTGCTGTTTCTATAATTAT
>MQRK01224547.1:6811-21757 GCA_001938485.1 Girardia tigrina | reverse complement strand
TGTTTGTTTTTCATCTACATTCTCCTGCAACCTGCTGAACATTATGGCGTACAATGCAATGGTGCTGTTTGTCCCCAGCCGTATATAACGTTCTTTTATATTTCCATATTTTGAGGGTTAACTACAAAAAATTTTATTTAATTTAAATCATCCCTGCAACTTATAGAAGATATTTTGCTTCTGGTCAAGAGTGTAATGATTGGAACAACAAACGTCTAATTAATCTAAAAATTATTTTTGTGATTGATCCTTCCGAGACAGATCACTAAGAAAAAGTTTAGTGATCAATAATCCTGCTATTGATACCAATATTCAACCAAAATACAACAGATTAAAATAAAACTCGAGAAACTTCTGTCGACTTTTAATATTAACAACTTGTAAGATGTTCTAAAAACATCTAACAATGCATAAATATATTCTTTTTTAGTCTATATTTTATAAAGAAAGTTTATATCCTTCTTTTACTTGTTGCAAATATTTTTATTTGTACATTCCATATAACAAAACTTTTATTTATACAAATTTTTATTAGCAAAGTTAAATCTTGAAGTTTTTGAAATTTGATTTATTTGATCGAAAATATTTTTTAGTAATTATGAATTATTATTTAAAGGCGAAATAAAGTAAAATGGTTTATGTCTGATGCCTAATGTCTGATTTTGGACCAAAATATGAAACACCAAGATTTAAACATGAGGGAAAAGCTAAATGTAATCTCAAAAATATAATGAAAATAAAAATTTCTTTCAAACTTTCTCATTATTGATTATAATGATAATATTAAATTTACAAGCAACAAAAATAAATTTATTATATATAATGTTTTTTAACCCAAAATAATTATCACGTTAAATATATTTCTTCAATAATACAAATATATTTTGTATAATTTAATAACTTTAATTTATTTTAATTAATTTTATTAAAGAAAGCAAAAAAAATAAAATATTAATATATTAAATTAAAATTTATATTCTGATAGGAGAAAAATTTTTTTAATTAATTCTTTCCTCATAAAATATTTATTGTTGAAAATTTTATGGATTTAATTGTAATAAATCAAATATAATTCTAAACTGCTGTTTATATATTTTTGGTAGATAATTTATTAATAACATATGTAATAAATTAAATAACATTAAAATAAGGGATTTTTTTCCTCTTTTTCTTGTTCTTTGACAATCTGAATTAAATTAACACCGAACGTTTTTTTATCAGTTTTTTTTCGAATCCAAATTTATTTATTAAGTACAAAAAAATCATCTCTAAACAAAATTTGTATAGTTCCGATTTTTAATTATCAGTTTAATGAACTGGAGTCCTCGAAACTAGACTGGGCAATGTGACAAGTTTGTCAAGTGCTGTGTCGCCCAATTATTATCTTGGTCGAGCCTCCCCATCCAAGTTTTGAAATTAATTAAAATTTCCATTAAAATTATTACAAATATAAAGAGAATGAAAGAAAACATTTGAAAAGTTGAGAGAGTACGGTAGAAAAAGACAAGAATGAAGAAAAGAAGGAACGAGAAGTAAGTGAGGCACCTTAAATGAATTAATTTATTAAATATTTTCTTTCTTTTGTTCAGATAAAATCAATGAAATTAATAAATTTTATTTTCTTTCATTTTGAATGACACATGTTGATAAAATATTGACGAGTTAAATAATTTATGGTTACTTATTGGTTGTTAGCACGACATGGTTTATTGGAAATTTATTTTCCTGTTAAAATAATATTTCCCAAACATTGTAACACTTTTTCCTTTGGCGTTTTTATTATTAAAAATAAAAATTACAAAAAAAATCACTGTCAATAAATTGAGTGAATTTTATGTTTCTTAGAATGATTATTTGTGTTCTTTTGTCTTATAAATTATAATATTAAAATATCAGAACTTTTCTTGTAAACATACTGGATTATCCAAAAATACCTTTCGCATTTTACGTATATAATTGATTTTTTTATTAAAAGTAGATAAAAAATATTTTAACACAAAAACACATAAAATTATTTCAAGTGTTTCATTTTTTGTCTACATGTTATAAATGTTATACATGTTTATAAACATATGCATGTATTTCGTGCAATTTTAGAAATATATTTATCGGAAGATCGTGTTGATATGATCATTCTGTATGCAAAATTCGAGTCATATACTTTAATTAAGCAAAAAGTTACTCAATAATGGTTGAAAAATAATTTTATTTCATCTTAAAGTATTAAAAACCTTACAAAATACCTAATAAATAAAAGAGCGTTCATCATTATTCAAAATGTAGTCAACCAAGGGATAAAGGAAGAAATGAAAGTAACAAGGGAAGAAGAATTATAAAGTGTTGTAATGTTCGGATCAGCATAAAATGATCATCTAATAAAAGTAAATTTCTTTAAAGATCAATGTGAAGGATATTTTGAAATAATCTCATACTATTCCAAAATAAACATAAAGTCTTACAAGAAGTATCTGAAGAAGATAAAGCAGCAAGAATAACATTTTGTGGAACGCTACCTAAAATATTTGATTGCTACACATTTGTTTGATAAAATAGAGTTTTTGGATGATGCAACACTCAGAATACGCGGACATATATTTGATCTCAACTAGCATATATGTAGAACTCACCCGCAAGCTGCGATTGTGACGCGTCTACGGTCACGTCAAGTTTAAATTTGAAAAAGAATTGCGAGTAGTAAATTGTATGGACAACTTTTTTATATAAGCCTACTTACAGAAGGATGTGACTACTGCACATAACGTTTTAATCTTGGGCTACTTGAAAGATTTTCTTTAAAGCAAAATGACAATACAGGAAAATCATAATGAATAATCATTTTCTCAATTAGCAACAAGGATACTTGAATATCATGTTATATCTTTTAAAGACTCTGGAAGTATATTGTTACAAATGATTCTTATGAAGAAAAATAATAAATATTAAATAAAAAGTGTTCTAGTGTTAAATGTTGATGGGTTGGTATAAATGAAGAAGAAATATTTAAATAACTTTTAGATAACCTTGCATTACAGTTAGTTTTTACATTTTTATGATACATCCAGACTTTATTTTAACACCTTAAAGATAATTGTATGATTTAAATGTTTTGAAAAAGTAATATATTTAGATCTATTTATCTTTTATTTGGTCAAGAAACAAGTTAATACAAAAAATCTTATGATTATCTCAGAGAGATCATACAACACTTTTTCATAAGAATTTTAATGACAAAATGGGAATCTCAAAGGGTATAGTTCAATTTTAAATCCAATAAAACAATGGAATTTTGATTAGTTCACCTTCATTTTGTCTCTAAAAATCCCTCAACCAAAACCAGGTGGTATTTTTCAAACCAAAATCAAGAATAACACAAAAATTTATGTCTCAAAGTAATCAAGAGAGGTTTCAAAGTATATAGATTGGTTTTGTTCACAAAACCTGAGACTTAAGAGATAAATAGGTTAGGGTTTTAATGTTCTGTTCCCGAAAATTACTTCCGACAAAAGTCTAAAAAATATTATACGAAGACTAAGATCACTGAAATTTGTAAAGTTCGTGGTTAGTTTTAGCAGAGAAGAAGATAGATTTTAGTGATAAAAAATTCAATGAGTTTTTATCTGACGGAAGAGGAAGAGTAACAAAGATGTTAATTTCAATCTTAATCCCGATCTCTTGAGGCCTACTAACAGGAGAGGGCGAATCTACCATGTTTTGAACTGTGCAATGTAATAGTCATGCACCAAACAATAAATTCAGGTGGAAAACTTAGAAAACTTGAGAGCAAATGGGTTTGAATATGGACGACAAGTTATAGAAAGACAATAATCCTGCACATCAATCAAAATAAGTCATAAAATAAGTCGGCTATAGATGTAATCCTACGAAGTTCAACGGCAAATTTTAAGAAAAAAGTAACGTAAAATTTACTAAAAACACTTAAAAAAACTTATTGACAGCATGTGAAGACTTTTAGACACTCGGGAGACCATTAGACAATGTAACTTGTAACTAATACTTTTGTCCGTTGCTTTGTCGAAATTTCCTTTAACTTTAATATTTTGACTTGTAAAAATAAAACTTTACCACAGTTTAGTAAATATAAAATTCAAATTTTAAGATTTCTGATTAAATTCAAATTTCTTTTTTTAAATTAATTTGGATTTCTTTTTTTCATGTCCAATTCATTTTACCCCAAATTGTATAAAGTAAATCTTCATATTTCAGTACGCATTAAGCTAACTTAGGTTTCTTAATAAATATTCGATATTATGGTCCTGATTGTCCAAAATATTTTTTCATTTATAAGTTTCTAAAGATAGTCGAAATTATTTGTTATAAACCATTCAATTTTAAATTTCAATTTTTAAATTTATATTTTTTATAATTTCTACTTGGGAAACTATTATAATAAATTATTAACTATTACTAGTGAGTCTTGACACTTGCTTTACGAAAAGACTTTTGATTTCACATAAACAGTAAATTTATGATTTTTCTTTTATTATTTTCGATGTGTTGTAAAGAGGTTAGTTTCTAAAGTTGACAGAATAATATTTAAATTGATTAATAATTGATGTAAGTTTTGTAATAAAAAGTATATATATATATATATATTTCTAAGGTATAAATATTTTATATAAGATTATGAGTTAACAGTTTGGTCGTTAGGATACGCTTCATCAAAAAATCCAGTGGTAGAATTAATTTATATTATGATTTAGTACATAAATTTATTATAAAAAATTTAATCATATAATCTATAATTATTTTAAAATAATAAGATAAAATAAAAATATTTTTCACTTTTTTCATATCGACAAATTTTTAATCATTTTAGTAAATAATTTCACCGATTCTCGTCCGGTTAATTTTTCTAATTCAACTGAATTCCAGGTTCTTTATTGTCAGGAGAATGCGAAACAATCTGCACTTTCTTATTATGGTGATTTATACAAATATTTTTCTCTTACGTTTCCTGTTTAGAATTTAATTTATATTTAAATAAATACTTATTGTTATTTATTTATATCTTCTAAATATATACAAAACATACTACTTAAATTCCCAAACTTCATAAATTATTATTGACTTTTAATCTGCCAAATATTTTTTATAATTTTTTTTTATTATGAGTATTAAGAACAACTAATACGATTTTAAATACTTTTATTACATCACTATTCGCCATAAAACCCTCGTAGTTAGACATCGTTCTTTATTGATATATTTTATTTCTATTTCGAATAAATTTAAATCACAATTTAATTTACAATTTAAATTACAAAATAATTTAATATTATTTTCAAAAATTCTTTAATTATATTTTTATGAGTGTTGGGAGCGTTGTTGAGTTCATAAAATTTTTGAATGTACAATCTTATCAAATTAATAATTAAACAATTACATTCCGTAAAATATTGTTATAGATATGTTATAATAAGATTTTCAGAAATTTAATGTAAAAAGTAATTTATGTAAGAAATAAAATAAATTTTACGGTAGGTTTATTAAAAGATTTATGCAAAGATTTATTATAAAGTAAAAAAGTTAATTTCAAATTTGATGAAAATATTTAATGGAAATAAAATCAAAAGTAATATAAAGTTTAATATTTTATTTGCGAAATGAAAGTAAACTAAACTATTTTGTCTAACTTTATTTTACACGATTAAATCGAAATAAATTAAAAATATAATTATAATTTTATTGGGAAATTGTAATTGGAATCAAAATATAATTGTAAAACAATTAAATCGACTTAATGGAAATCGAAATTAATGGAAATATAATTTAATATTTTACGTAAAAAAGGGGTAATTTAAAAGTTGTTAAATTAAACGAAATTGCAATTTTAAATTCTATTTTCAAAATATTATTTTATTAAATCCAAAGTAATTTTTAAAACTATTATGAAACCGAAATGAAAAATGCTATTGTAGAGAATTGAGAAATTTAATTGAGAAAGAGGTAAATTTCAAGGTACAATAAAATTGAAATTTAATAAAAGACGCAACAAAATCTTTGTGACAAAATTTTAATTCACTTTATAATTTTTTATTAAAAAAAAGTATAGAATTTTAATTCGTAAAAAATACAATAACTATATTTATATTTATATCAATTCTTATTTATAATGGTTTGTGTAAAAAGAAAGTGCAAAAATTCCTCGGAAATATTTATTTAAAAAAACCCAAATTGTGGTAGAAATTAAGTTTCGTGTTAATGACAACGTCTTTTGATCAAGAACCAAATAATGAGGAATATTTTGAATGGTACTTATTGTTTGTCTTTTTAGAATTGTGTTTCTCCAACCCAGATGGAAGATTGATCTTTTAAATATTTTCAAACGTCGAATTATTTATTCTATTTTAACATTTAAATAACTAACTTTAAAATTAATTTTATCAAGTAAGAACGATGACTAGCTACTACAGTTTTATGGAGAATTGTCCTAGTGGTGATTCAAGTTGTGATACAAATAAATGTATTTAAAATCGAATAAGCATTCTTAATAATTTTAAATATATATTATTTATAATTAAAATATTATTATAAATTTGTTGATTACAATATATTTATTTAAATTGAAAGTTGTTATTTACAATTTTTAAATTGTCAAAATAATCCGAAGGTTCAAAACATTCCAAATATCAATCTTTCATCTAGATGGGAGAAACACAATCCTAAAAACAACATACAGTAAACACCATTCAAGAATATTCCTCACAGCAATATAATTTATTTGTCATTTAAATAAACTGATAAAAAATAATAAACTAAAACATTTTAAAGTTATATTACTCTACAATGTTGAACTAAATATTTGTTTTTCAAATTTTAGAACCTTTTATATAAAAATGTTTAATCATAAATTAAAAAAAAACTTTGCTAGATCATATATAAAAAATGTTTGAAGTCACTGAATTAAAAAAGTAAACCGTGGTTAAATTGTGTAAAACTTAAATAGATTTTTTGATAAAATTACAACTTTTCAAATGGAAGATGATATAAACATAACTAACAAACTAAGGTACTATTATATTTATATTTTTAATATTATTATAATTATTACTGCAAAATCCCAAGTATAAGCTGCAACACGTATTAGCTGCACTATTTGCAACAGATTTTCCACTTTTTAACATGCTGCTCATTTGTCCTTGCAAAAAAATATTGACTGTCTATCTATATTGTAAAGGTAGGAATTTTAAGTAGTTTTTTATGGTTTTATGTTTTTACTTTTACTTTCTTTTTAGAATGACTGAACAAATTTGATCTGGTACAACTGATTTATAAAATGCTACCTGTTAATGAAATAGTAAAAATTTATGATTTTGTTTAAATATTACTGCAAGGTCATTTTCATTTTGTATGATTTTTTTATATCCGTAAAAATGGCTGACAATCGAAAACCAAACCAAAAGAAACTACGAAGATCTTTTACTTCAGCAAAGAAGAAAGAAATTATTGAATTAGCACGTCAATTAGGAAATACAAGGGAAGCTGCCGACGATATGGAATTAACGAAACTGTGATTCGACGGTGGAGCGCCCAAGAACGTGTTATCTAAACAATGAATCCAAATCGAAGAGCGTTGCGTGGTGGCAATGCTAGATACCCAGAATTGGAATGTAAATTATACGAATGGGTGGTAAAACAACGTGAACGCGAACTTCAAGTGTCAGTTAAACAAATTCGATTACAAGCACAATTTATTGCCAAACAGATGAAGGTTGAAAGATTTATTGCGATCTCCCAGTGGGCCGATAATTTTATGAAACGCAAAAATTTTGGTTTTCGACGGCCAACAACAAAGAAACAGTTACCCAAACAGTGGGAATTTCCAGTAGCTAAGTTTAGAAGCATCATCACTGACTTGGTAAAGGATTTGCCCGATAATCAAATCGGGAATTTTGATGAAGTGTCCATTTAATATGACATGCCTTTAGATTATACAGTTTACAGATTATACGTTTTTGGATTATGCGATATTAATATGAAGGTAGTTTGAGTATGAATGGTACAATTATTCGCAAGAATGTATCAAATTAAAGTAAAAACTGTTAGTTAATTAGAGTGAAAATTGTCAAGGGCAGTATTATATTCGTCGCGAAGTATATATATATATTTATTTTTAATTTTTAGAATTGATTATCAATTTTAATTCTTATTATTATTTATATAATTATTACTTAATAAGTTTACTAAGGTATATATATGTGTGTGTGTGTGTGCATTTAAATGATTGCTTTAGACCAACCATCCGGTGGTGGTAGCTTAGATCATTGCTCCCCAGATGCTGCTGGTCTAAAGAAGATTAATATGAATATATTATTTTAACATAAATATAAAATATTTATATTAGTATGTATTTATTTCTAAGATAATTTGTAAATTAACAAATTGCTATTGTATTTAACCGGGTAAAGATATACAGAACAATACGAACTGTCAAGAAAGAAAAATCAATATAATTATTACTTAAATTAATTATTAATTTCTGACTTACATTCATTATTTATTCATTCATTATTGTGAGGAATATTTTAAATTGTTTGAATGTGTAAATGTAGAGATGTTGTATGTTGATTTAAGTATGTTGAATTTAGAATGGTGATTCTCCCACCCAGAATGAAAATTTGTATTTTTTATTAAATTTAAAGGATTGACTATTCGAACATAATTAAAATAATCATTTGATAAGTTCATATTTTTAATTTCGCAATTAAAATTAAGTTTAATAATTTTTAGTAAAATTTAAATTAAATGTATTTTTAATAATTTGATGACATTTTTATTATTTTGGGATATATTGAGAAATTATTAATTATTATTATTTAAAAATTAACTTATAAAAATATTACATAATCAACAAATTTAGAATAATTCTAAATTTGTATTATATAACTATTAGGGGGTCGAAAGCAGAGTTAACCTTTGACTCTCCATTTATTTTGTATATAAATGATGTATGTGTGTTTGTGATTTAGTTTATTTAAATATATTTTAGTGCAGATCTTTTGTCTTCTAACACTTATTTTTATTATAATTTAAAATATTTTAGTTACTAAAAGTGGCTAAAATTCATTTTTAAAACATTAGGAGAAATATTTTATATATTTATCTGTCCCAATGGACAATAATTCTACATTTAAATTGTAATGGCTTCTTGTAGTATAATTTTAATTATCTAAGTTATATTTTTATAACAGTTCCTCTTACTTTTTGACATATTTTTTTTCAAACGCTACATATATTTATTGTTCTATAAACATAAATACTTTCTAATATATATTGCATATATGGCCTTAGATATTTGATAATATTTGTTTTATGATATATTGCATATTATAATTTTTCTATTTGACATTTGGTCACACCCCAATTCAATAATAATATTAATATTTTGAAATGAAATTTAAATTAGTTTGAAATGATGAAATTTAAACTATTTAATTAAATTACTTCCTCTATTTAACTAGCTAATTATTTTTTTCATAAAGTATTTTCATAAAAATCATTTTAAAATTTTTCCTAATATTTAAAAAATTATTTACCTAAACTATTATAATAGATTCAAAAATTATAAACCTTCTAACTAGAAAATAAGGATATAGATGTGTCAAACGATATAAAGTTATAGTTTGTTATGCTGTTTTTACACAAGTAGACAAAAGAAAACAAGTTCAATTTTATACAATTTTATTTACTTTTTATGTCTCTTCCATTTAAAAAATAACAACACTTTTATATCAAGGAATTTGTAGGAGAAACAAAAATAAAAAGTATGTGTTAGGAAACTTAATCCAAAAGAACTTTGTTTTTGATTATAAGAATAGAGTAAAGAATTTAAGACAAGTTAACTAGTTAAAAGGTAATTAAAATAATGTAAACATGGGTGTCGATATAATTTCTTTTACTGATTGTGTTTCGTTTTACAACCTTCCGGTCAAGTTATGCAGAAACAATAAAAGGAAAAGTTAAAAAAAATGTCGTATCGAAAAATTAAAAAATAATTATTAAAATTTTAATAAATTTTCTCGAAACATAATCAATATTCATAATGCGATATTTGGTTAATAAATAATAAATTTTTGAAAGATTTATTTCCTAAACAATAAATGATTCATTCAATCATATGTAGATCGTTTTGTCAACGTGGTTTGCTGGACAATAAACCGAGGATTTAAGGATATAATAATTCTACAAATAATCCACAGATTGAGCCATCTGAATTTATGTAATCTTGAAAAAAACTCATTTTATACATTATTTACTGTAATCTAAAAGTTCACTGTTCAGGGCTATTTTCCATTATTAAGACTAGATATGTTGATTATTATTATCCTACTCTAATTTCATTTTCATTTAATTGTTCGACCCCGAGAATCGGACGTTAGTCGGGCTACATCGTAGATTATTTTCATTGATCTGGGCCTATTGAAATAATACTTTACTCCTCTTTGAAGACTGCAAATAATTGATCACAAGCAGCACAGAGGTAATCAAAATTCTACTTCGTTGATCCATTCTAACTCGAATCATTCATCAATGTAAGCTACTCCCAAAAGTTCATATTAAATATAAAAAAAATGTTTCAATCCAACAAAACGATGTAAAATAGAAATTTCTTTATTTCTCACGACAACCCAAAACACGAAAAGCTCTCTACAAACACTCTGTAACAACTGACAAACAAAACGACATGTCAAAATTCGATATCATAAAAAATTATTTCTCACAAAAATCATCTTAAACTAAATTGTTCACAAATAATTGTTTTCATCAACATTGTGACAATTTTCACCAAAACAAAATCACCATCAATGTGTGCAGCCAATCAGAGCTGCACACAACAGGTTATGTGACTCAAACACAAATTTACAATGTTCAAATTGAACATTGTTTATAAAAATTTCAAATTGACGCAAACTTTTTTTTAATATTTAAGTTTTTATTTAATTCTTTTATTATCTTTTATTTAATTTAATTATTATATTTTTACTTCTTTTTGATTTTATTCTTTTTCATATTATTTATATATATATATATATATATATATATATATATTAAAGCAAGCCAAACAATAGCAATTAAATTATCATATATTACCTTGTGAGTTATTTCGGTCTTTTCGAAGCAGGAAAGACAGGCTAGGGAGTCAATTGATATAAATAATAATAAGGATAATGTAGATAATGATAATAACAATTTGCAGTCCCAATATTTGTTCTATTCGGTTTGAAGTTTTTGTAAATAAAGTTTATTAAACGCTTGTTAAATAAAGTTATCTTTCTCATTTATTCAGATTTTGTATACTTTATTATTAATATATATTTTACAATCTTGTCTTTCGTAACTATAGCAAATTCTTTATTCAAACAACTTTGTACATATCGCTTGATTAATTGTTAATACATTTACTTGAGATTTACTTTGAAACAATAAATAATAATATTAGTAAAAGATCAATTAACCGAAATCAAGGAAAGTGATGTCTTGTCGGTTAACAGAGTTTTAAGATAATAGAAATAGCTTTATAAAATACAGATGCAAGTGGACTTTGAATTAGTCAATGCCACTATATATGATATTGATGATGAATTCCTCATTGTGTTTGAATTGTACAGTGTTGGTCATGGCATTATAAATTTTGTATTTTTAATATTTGTTTAAGAAACATTAAAGGTTTTACATTTTATATAAGTGTTGAATAATTATTCAAAAGTTTCGCTTTGGGAATACCAGCCTCGAAAATAAACCTCATGGCAGCGGTATATCGACGATTGACAATGATGAATTGAAGGAGCTGGTGGAAGCCGATCCACGCACAACTGTTCGAGCACTCGCAGAAGAGCTTATCGTTGATTTCTAAACCAACGCTCGGCATTTGAAGCAAATTAGAAAGTTGAAAAAGCTATGGGTGCTTCACGAATCAATCAAAAGTTTAAAAAATCCTTGTTTTGAAGTGTCTTCTGTGCTTCTTCTGCGCAACAAGAACACCCTGTTTCTCGATCGGATTGTGTTGTGTGAAAAGGAGGGGATTCTCTACAAAATAAGCGAGTTTCGGAACAATGGTTGGACTGCAATGAGGCTGCTGACCACTTTCCGAAACTGAAACTCCATGAAAAGAAGGTTATGGCGACTGTTTGGTGGTCTGCAGCCAGTCTGATTTATCATAAGCTTTCTGAATACGGGTGAAATGATAATCCACAGAGAGTTACTGTCAACAAATTGACAAAATGCATCACGAGCTCCGACGTATGTGCATTCTTCGACAACGCCTTTCATACATCGCAAAACTAACCTTACAGAAGCTAAACAAATTGGGTTACGAAACTCTGTCTCATCCACCCTACTCACCGTACCTCTCGTTCTCCGACTATCATTTTTTCAAGGATCTGGACAAGTTCCTCCAGAAATAAATGCTTCACAAACCAAGACGACGCCAAAGATGCCTTTAACACTTTCAGTTCTACACTAGGGGCGTCAATACACTATTTCTCGTTAGTAAAAATGTATTGATTCTGATGGTTTTTATTTCGATTAATAAAGTATATTCTGTGCTGAGTTACATTTGTTTAAAGTTTAGGTTCAAAAAAAGTTTAGCTTTTGAAACAACCTAATAGTACTTTTATCAATAGTATTAAAATGAGGGACTTCACTTTAGTTTTTGTAGTATCACCCTTACAAACAGATCACTATACACATCTATATTTACATTAAATTATTATATATATCTTATTATTTTAATCTTAGTGTTTAAGTATCGTTTTTCTACATCCTTCATTACACACCAGACGATTTATTTATTATGCAGTCGCCGAGAAACATTGCTTTGATTTATTTTTGTACTTTATTTTTTTTATGTGCGAAGAAATCAGAATAAAAAATCAAACTAAAAAAAAGAAAAAAATAGAATAAAAAAGCAAAAGATTAGAGAATTATTCCCCATGTCAGAATTAAAAATTGAAAGAATTATTTTTCCCCCATCCCCCGTACTAAATAATTACAAAAGAAAGAAGCGAAAAGGCGTCAAATACGAAAACACTAATTCAGAGCTTTGACATACACAAGCTAAATCATGTCCTGTCTCGTCCTGAATAATTCTTGAATAAAAGACGAAAAAAGAAAAAAACAAAGCGACAATTTCTAAAATCATATACTGAAACAATTCCCAATCATTTCAGTTGAAATTTTTCTGATCATATCCCCTTAACTATTTTTCGTCAGTCAAATTGAAAGTATCTAGTTGTTATCGAAACAATTATCAATCACATTGAAAAACAAAGAAGACTAAAATAAAAAGATTAATTTTATTTTTATCATTTTTTTGTGATCCATAATTTTATACTAATTCTGCAACTGGTGAGATAGTCATTTGATCAGACTATCCTCTAGTCTTGATTATCTTCCTCCTTTGTGATTTTAATTACCTGTTTATTATCAGTAATTATATTGTTCGCATAAATATATTATTTACCTAAGTAATTAATTATTATTTCGTAAACATAATACACTATTCAACATAATACACTCTGTTAACTGACAAACATTAATCACTATTACAGTAGGCTATACAACCAACCTCACTTATATATATATATATATATATATACACTGTATACTTTTTTTCTATTTTGTACTAAATCGTGAATTACTTAGGGAGTATAAATCGGTTCATAACTTTTAGATATTTGCCTGAAAGATAATTTTGAGCTCTACAAGATGATATGTATATAAAAAGTTTAACATTATTAATAAAAAATAGGCGTTTAAACAAAAAAATGTATTAAAAGTATACAATGATGACGCACAGATACTCAATTACAGTAATTGGGATTTAGTAATTTATATATCCTCCTTTTGCATTTAGAAGAGCACGAATTCGCTTTGGCATACTTTCTATTACATTTCGACACTCAGTTTTCGAAATATCATTCCATTCCTTGGATACACGATCCCACAGTTCCAGAATTCCAGACGGAAGGTTTTCATAACGATTCAGCTTTAACTTCAATGAAGACCATATATTTTCGATATGATTTATATCAGGCGATTGTGGTGGCCATGATAGAACATCAATATTGTTATTTAAAAAACAATCTTTTGCCTTTTCGAAGTGTGCTTGGGATCATTGTCCTGTTGAAAAATGATTTTATCGGTGTCCAAGCCATAATACTCGCATGTATTTAGCAATTCATTACCTAGAATATCACAATACAACTCTGAATCCATATTTCCATCGATTCTAGTCAGGTAACCAGGTCCCTCTGTGGTTATACAACCCCAAACCACCACCAAATTTTACTGTTCCCTGTACGTTTCTGTCGTCCACTACTGCACCAGGATTCTTCCAACACCACTTTTATCCATCAGACCAAAACCTATTGACTTTTGTCTCGTCAGAAAATATTACTTTATACCAATCCTGAGAAGTCCAGTCTTTGTGTGCAACAGCAAATTGGAATCGTAATTACTTATAGCACTTTGACAAAAAAGGCTTTTTAACCTTCGTTACAGCCTTCAAACCACCTCTACGGAGAACCATTATTATGGTTTGAGGACTTACATTTATGTCTACATTATTTTTAACTACGTCGGTTGCTGTTTCATAGGTTCCATCTTTGATTTTTCTTACTATAAGTCTTTGATCGGCGCATGTAAGAATTCTAGGTCTTCCAAATGAAATGTTTTTTTCTTTGATATTTTCCAATTTTTTAATTTTTTGTACAGCTCCACGACTAATACCATATTTTGATGCTAATTTACCAAGTGAAAAACCACATTTGGCATCGCATCAGCAATCAATAAATCTTTCGTTTGCTTGCTCAATTTTGTCATTTCTAAAATATAAAAAAATGAATGTAATAATTATTAAATTAAAAACAAAAAAAATCATAATATTCCATATTATAATATTTAAATTTCATATATATTTTTTAA